>VCHN02000194.1:0-53492 GCA_007115665.2 Sequoiadendron giganteum | reverse complement strand
ACTAATCACACTCCCATTATTAATCCCTTTCAACATTTGCCTTTGGTTCCACATCTAGGTCATCCATTAAGTCAGGCTCACCCAATGGCTAGTTGCCCGCAGCAGGGTGCCAATCAACCCCTTTATCCACATCCACAAGCTAGTTTCCCTACATATTTATAGAACTCAAAAATTTTGAATTAGTTCACAGGTCCTGGAGGAGTGTTAGGATACCCCCCAAACAATGTAAATTAAGTGCCTTACAGTAATCCTGATAAGGAAAGGTTAGATGAGCTAACTAAGGAAGTGAAGAAGATGAATATGGAGGTAACCTAATTGAGGAGCCAAAACAACCAACTCCAAGCTGCTCAGAGGAGCATGCAATCAAATTACAATAGGGAGAATCAGGATTTTGCACGAGGGCAACACTCTAACATAAATCAGAATTTTGAAAGAGGCCAAGGTTCTGGTCAAAACTTTGATAGAGGTCAACAAGGTGGACAAGGGTTTGAAAGGAGACAACTACCTAGGCAGAATAGGCCATGGAATACTAGAACTAATAATGGAGGAGTCCCCACTCCACTGGACCAACCTTCTAATCAAGAGAAACCTCCAAGTGGAGTATATCTAGCTGAATCAGCTTTGCCAGGGTGGTGCAGGCTTCACAAGATAAGCCAACACTCTGACCTAGATTGTTCTGAATTCCAAACTACTGCTTCCATCTTTCAGTATGAATTTTAAAACAACTCCACTAGTCGAGAGTTGGCACCTTCAAATCCGTATGATTCCCCAGTTTTGGTGTTGAATCATGCTCCTTTCCCGAGGGATGAAGAGAATGAACCAAAAGAGGAGTCAAGTAGCTAGAATGAGGAGGTTGAACAAGTACTCAATGAAGATGAAATATCTTAGTTATTTAATGAGGGAATTGAGAATGATAACAACCCCTTAGATGAAGAGGGGGTTGGTATTGAAGAAGTACAGATGTTTCAGCAACCTACAAGAAAGTATGATTTGAGGAATAGGCCCAACAGGAATCCACAAGCTGGAGGCCCATTTACCACATCTATTCCTCCAAACAATTTTATGACTCCACCAGACCCACATGTCAGTAATAATCCTTCTTACCCTCAGGTGCCAACACAATACTTTGCAAAAGGAGGACAACCTGATATGTCAAAAGGAAGCAATACTGATGCAACAAAGGATAGGCATACTGGTCATTCTAAGGAGACCCACACTGACATGAATGTGATAAAATTAGGTGAATATGTGACTGAAGAAATCAGGAAAGTAAAGGTGAGTCTCTCTACTTTTGAGTTGTTAAGGGTTCCTGAAATCAAAAGTGTAGTCCTAGGGTCTTTCAATTCAAGTACAACACCACAAGGAATAGTAGTCAATGAGGCAGTCGACATGCCTCCTAGTTCATTATCACCTAAAGGTCCAAGTCAAGCACAACCTAGAGACAGGGGTAAATAAAAGGATAAGAAACAAGTTGCACAAGTTGACACTCAATTGAGTTTGTTCCAAGGCAAGATGGAAACCCCCTCCTTTCTGATTTATATTTGTATCTTTGGGAAGAATCTACACAATTTTCTTCTAGATTCAAGGGCATCTAAAAACGTTATGCCTTTTTTTGTCTGTAGTTCTCTAGGTACTACCCCTATAGCCTCTTAGAAGAAGGTCACCCAATTGGACAAAACTTATGTAAATATAGTGGGAGAACTGAACATGATCCCCATGCAAGTTGCTTTAAATCCTAGAGTGCAACAAGTACTTAATATTCAGGTGGTAGATATTCCTAAAACTTATGGTTCAACCTTGGGTCAATATTTCACCAAGGAATTATATGGATATACCTCCACAGATCATTCTCACATGTGGCTCCCCTGGAAAGGAGTCCCAAAACAAATCAGAATTGAAAGAGAACCTAGAATGAAGTATGTGATCACTGAATATCAGAATACTTCGAACGAGATATTGGTGTCAAAGGTTATCATGGGGAACTATGTCATGGCCGCCCCTGTTTCAGCCATAGAATAATTTTTTATGTTGCAAAGCTTCTCTAATGAATCCACATCAAGAGCTAGCAGTTCTGAAGCACTACTTGAACAAATAGAGGGACTTGATGATCAGGAAGATAGACAACTCAACTTGCTGGATAATTTCCAAGAGTTTATCCAAAAGTGTGTGGAGGATCATATTCAATTGGGAAAAAATATGGATTTTAAGGAATTGCTGCTCCCCAATTGGTGTAGAGTTCACAATGCCCCTCACTCTGAGCTGGAATGTTGCCTGTTCCAAAATGCAGTGGATTAGATACAAAGATGCATTAACCCAGCCCCAGCTGTCAGGCTAGATATATAGAGCATTCAAAATGATCTAAAAGGAAAGAACCCAAGGCCTCTCGAAGAGCCTCCGGGTAGTAGCAAGGATAGGGTTAGTTAGAAGAAATCAGGAGCTAATGGTTGTTGGATATTGAGATTTGATGGATCCAAATCAAAGTAGGGTGATGGAGTAGGATTTGAGCTTATCAACCCTAAAGGTAAAACCTATTTTGTTGCTCATAGAATCTAGTTCTAGTGCACTAATAATGTAGCTGAATATGAGGCTTTGGTCTATGGGTTATTAATGGCATTAAGAAAGGAAGTCAGGATCTTGCAAGTGTTTGAAGATTTTGAGCTGGTAGTTAAATAAGTAAGGAAACAATACTCATGCCATAATAGAAGAATGACTAGCTACAGACACAGAGTATGGGATCTCATTAAAGGATTTTAGACATTCAATATTCAATTGATCCCCTAAAATAAGAATCAAACTATTGATTCTTTGGCACAAGACCAAGTACATTGTAGCCTTTATCACTTTCAAGTTTGAAGAAGTTCACTATGGAGCTCACTCCAGTACCCTCAGTGCCTGAAAATGTCACTAATTTCTAGGTGTATGAGGATGACAAACATATTCTTGATTTCATCACTAGTTGTGATGTGTTTGCTTCTCAAGTGATTGATGAGGTAGAACCTCAAGAGGCTGAAATGGACCTAGAAGGGGTCATTAACCTGAAAAATAATACCATCCCAAGGGGGATGGTGCAATTAGAATGAATTTTTGATCTGGATAAGATAAAAGATCAGGAACAACAAGTGAAAATGGAATCTCTCAACAGTCAGTGTGAAATGCACAACATGGGGACCCAAGAGGGTGTCAAAAATGTCTTTATTGGTAAAGTGTGCACTCTAGAGGAAAGGAGATGAATTATTGATTATTTTCACACTTATCAAGATGTGATAGCATGGAGCTATGATGACTTGAAGACATATGATAATTCAATCATTACACATACTATTCCCTTGAAGTCAAATTTTAAGCCATTTAGGCAAAGATAGAGGTCAATTAATGCTTTGTTGGAGCCCATCATTCAAAAGGAGGTGCAAAAGCTACTTTGAACACAAATCATATTCCTAGTAAGACATTCAACATGGGTTGCAAACTTGGTTCTAGTAAGGAAGAAAAATGGAGAAATCAGATTGTGTGTTGATTTCAAGAACCTTAACAGGGCATTAGATAAGGATAATTATCTAGTCCCTTCACTGGATGAGGTACTTCAGATTGTTAATGGGTCTCAGATGATGTATTTTCTGGATGGGTACTCTGGATAGAATCAAATTATGGTACAATATGAGGATAGGCACAAAACTTCCTTTACTATAAAATGGGGAACTTTTGCTTATAGAAGATTGCCCTTTGGATTAATCAATGTTGGGGCTACATTTCAGAGAGCAATGGACATTTCTTTCAAAGACATCATTGGTAGGTGCATCATCATTTACATGGATGATTTGATAGTCTTTTCTAAGAGGAGAAGTGATCATAGTGCAGATTTATGCCAAGTATTCCAAAAATGCAGAGAGTTTCGCATCTCACTTAATCCCAAGAAGTTCATCTTTGGAGTCATCGAGGGAAAGTTGTTAGGGAATGTTATTTCAGAACAGGGTATTGCCATTGATCTAGAGCGGGTAGAGGCTATACTGAAAATTCAGCCTCCTGCAAGCAAAAAGGAAATGAAGTCATTCTTTGGGAAAATTAACTTTGTCAGAAAGTTTATCACTGGATTTGCAGAAATAGTAAAACCCTTGAATGACATGTTGAAATAGGAAGCAAAGGTTGAATGGAGTGCAGAAGCTAGGGAGGCATTTGTAGAAATCAAGAGAGCTATTGTTAAAGCTCCAGTATTGGTAAGTCCTGATTATGCCAAACCCTTTTATATATATTCGTTTGCTTCAGAATATTCTTGTGCTAGCATGCTAACCTAGAAATTCAACCAAGGGAATGAACATCCCATAGCCTTTATGAGTGCTCCTCTAAAGGATGCAGAAATGAGATATCCTGATGTAAAAAAAATAGGCTTATGCCCTGGTCCGAGTAGTAAATAAATTAAGACAACTATATCTTAAGAAATAAGGTCTTTGCTATAGTACTTGATCCTGTAGTAAAGCTATTATTAATGCAAAATGAATTGAGAGAACACAGAGCCAAGTGGGTAACTATTTTATAGGAATATGATATTGAGATCCATCCCATGAAATTGGTGAGAGGGCAGGGCCTGACAAAGACAATGGTTGGGATAGGTCTGACCTCACAGCTCAACAATATCACCTCCAAGAAGTGTCTCCAGGAAACTGGTATGATGAAATCATATACTATCTGTTGAACTAGTAGTTTCCTGAACACCTTAATGTAGTACAAAGGAGAGCTCTGCATTTGAAGGGTGGTAGTTTTATGATGAAGGGAGTTGTCTTGTACAAGAGAAATCATGAGGGGGTTTATTTGAGGTGCCTAGGGAAGGAAGAAGATGGAAGGGTGATGTCTTTATTTCATGACAAATATGGCACAGGCCATGGCTTGACACCTTCCACTACAAATCAGATCTTGAGGGCAGGCTATTATTGGCCTACCTTGTTCAAAGATACACATAACCATGTGAGGACTTGTCATGTATGTCAGACTGCAATAACTAGGGAGAAACATGCAACCCTTCCACTTCAACCAGTCATAGAGGTAAAACCATTTGCACAATGGGGAATGGACTTCATAGGTCCAATCAATCCACCTTCCTTTGCATGCCACATGTATATTCTTACTGTAATTGATTACTTTACTAGGTGGACTGAGGCTCTTGCATGCAAACAATGCACTTTTGAAGTGGTAATCAATTTTGTAGAGTCGGGTATTATTAATCACTTTGGATGTCCATTGGCTTTAGTTTGTGATAATGGTCTTGCATTTACATCATTGAAATTTTCTAACTAGGATTTTGATCATGGAATTGTCATAAAATTTACATCTAATTACTACCCATAGGGCAATGTTTTGGCAAAGTCTTCCAATAAGAATCTATTGGTAGTCATCTGTAAGTTGCTGGAGAAGAACCCTAAAGATTGGCACACCCAACCTAGATTTTCTCTTTGGGTAGATCATACCAGATGGAAGACATCCCTAGGAACCTCTCCTTGTCACTTAGTGTATGACTTGGAACCTGTATTTCCCATCCAACTGAAGATCCCTACCTTGCAATTTATCAATAAATATTATGATAGAGAGGATAAACGTGAAGCCCGCTTAACTGAACTATTACACCTTGAAGAGAGAAGAGATGAAGCCTTAGAAAACTTTGCCAAACATCAAGGTGTAGTGAAAAGATGGTTTGACAGGAGAGCCAAAGTGAAAGCCTTTAGAATCTATGACTTGGTTCTATACTGGGATAAAGACCATGACCAAAAAGGGGAGCATGAGAAATTTGATAGACTTTGGCTCGGCCCTTATTAGATTGCAAAGATTCTAGGAGATAATACTTCTCGTTTGAAAAATCTCACTGGAGAGGATATCCCACTGCCTATTAATGGGTAGTATTTGAAGCATTATTTCTAGTCCTTGGCTAGCTCTTTCCTTGTACATAGGTAGATTAGGTTTCCTTTCTATTCTATTTTTTTCTTTTGGTTAGGGTAGGTCTGCTTCGGTTGGTTTTTCTTTATGCTCTGCTCCTGCTTTGGGTTTTCTTGCTTTCTTCTAGGCTTGTTGTCTCTATATGATTGGCTGATTTCTTGGGGTCATTCTGGGAATTTATTTTACAAACTCCAATCATCTTTTCAAAGTTAGTTGGTGGATTTCCTTTGTCTGATGTTGCATATCCTTGGAATTGGATTTGCTTGATTAAATCAAATTCTGGAATGTATTTGGGTCTCATACGTACACACAAATCTTAAGGTTTCTAAGGTTGCATATGGTCCTTGTGAGGTTTGATTGGGTGAAAAATCTTATATTCTACTCTAGTGCCACTATGGTTCTCATCCCTGAGTGTGGGCTTCATTGCTTGCAAGGTGAAAGAGAAGGTTTAAAAGATCTCAAAGAGAATATCAAAAGAAAAGAAAAGAAAAGAAAATGCTGAAAATCAAAAGAAATGTTCACTTTATTAGGGGTATCCTAGTATCTTTACCGGGGCTATAGATGCCTAGCTGGCAGTAGAGCTATGCTAGGGAGGGTCACAGTGATAACCTCTCTAAGGTTATGGATGCCTGACTAGCAGTGAAGCTCTATCCAAGTTGCTTTTGGAGTTGGAATCCTTATGTAGCCCTATTAGACTAAGTTTGGTCCCTCTTGCCACTGAGGAAAAGGAAGTGAATGCATATACACACACTTTGACCATGGTACAAGAAAGGTTTGCTTGTTTGTGATTTCTGAAACCTTGTCCATAGGTAGTCTGATCCATCCATATCTGGTTTGCGAAACTAGAGATTCTGGGTTGATTCCAGTTTGTCATTGAAATGCTCTGGAGCATTTCCCTAGTGGAGTCGTCATTTTTTGTGCAGTTTTGCACACACGCCCCACTAAAAGTAGGGACCCTCTTTTGCCTAGCCTTATGGCTCTTTTCTGTGGCCTTTCCCTTTTTCGAGCTTGTCTTTGAAGTCTTGAGTTTTTGGTTTTTGGTGCTTTGGTCCTTTGATCCTGGATTTGGGTTACTTTACAATGTTCCTAAATGTCTATCTTTCTTGTAAAGTGCCCCCCATTATGCTAACACTTTGAAAATTCTAAGTCTTTTGGACAATTTAGGGTTTTTCCCTATTTTTAGGATTTTTCCCTTCTTGTAGATTTCCCTGGCTGCCTAAAATACCCGACGGGGTTGGTTCTGCGTTGTCTTCGGGGATTTTGATGCTTCGTGGATTTCCGTCTTCCCCAATTTTTTTTTACTTTTTCCTTCATTCCTTCATTTCCTCGAGTTATGTCTTGGGACTATTTACCTCAATACCATGAGGGCTTTCAATCTAGGTCGCGGTTGTGTGGTGGTACAGCCTTATCGTGGGGGGCTTTTGTTCCCGACGTAGTAGCACAGTGGTCCCACCTTACCATGGGAATCTTTAGTCGATGACGCGGTTTTGCGGGTTTTGGTTTGTCTGGCGTGGTAGCACGGTTTACCTCGATACTGTGGGTGTCTTCGAGCCAAGTCACGATGCTCCGGTTTACCACGTTGTCGTAGTGGTTGGGTAAGTGGCTTGTGGTAGCGCGGTTCTAGTCGCTTTGGAGGTGTTGGGAGGCTGAATTGTCAGTCAACGGCGTGAGAATTGTATTGACTTCATAAGAGTCCATTGTCTTTGGAAACTCTTGATAATCCATCCCTACTTCATTTTCCTATGATGTGTTAAGTATTGCTAGTTTCGGTGATTTTCATCCCTGTCAGATTTTTTTGAAAGTTTGCTATTTTTCAAAGACTGAGGGGACTCGCGAGTGGAAGATTAATGGTTCTGCATTGCATGATGGATTTGGGTGATTTAATGATATGTGCAGAAATTTCTTGAGTTTTGACTGATGATTGATTGGCCTTTTGGTGATTTATGTGCTTCCCTCACTGGAATCCACATTGCCTAGAATTTCCCAAAATTCCTTCCTGACTTGAATTTTGTGAAGGGGTGAAAATCCTGAACCTTGGCAGGGGCTACTTTAATGAAGTTTTAATAGATTTTGATGGCTATTTTGGATTCCTTTGATGATTAGCATGTTGTTTATGATTGATTGACATGGATTTTGATGCTAGAATGAATATTAATGGTGGCCATTTTGAATGCAGGTTGGATAAAGAAGGTTGTTGTTGTTGAGGTCGAGGGAAGAAGTGGGTGTACTTTGAAGATGTTGCGAGATTTGCAGGATTGCAACCAGATACATTTTGTGGTTGTGGGCAGCTGAAACTCGCTCGTACATGGCTAGGTCAACATGCTCAGGGGCCGTTCATCCTAGTTGGACATGACATGAGGGATTCAAGCTAGTTTGACTCGATCGGATTCATTGGAGAGGCCCAGCTCAGCTGATTGGTCGGTGACTCATATTCACACTCATATAACACGCGCATTACCATTTTTCTGCTTCACGTCGATAGGAAATTAATGGCAAAGGGACTTGCAAGGTTTTTTCGATCTGAATTAGGATTTGTAGAGATCCTAGGCTGATTTGAAGGTGTGCTTCATGCATTCATTGCAAGATGGTGATTTATTGTGGGTTGTCTGGGTCGATAGGGTTGGTGACCGACCATCTTTGTAAACCTAGATCAAGCTGGAGCAGGACAAGATTTCTATAAGTATGGAATTTTGCCTCATTTTTAAGGGTTGGTTAGAAGAAAAAGCAAGTTATTGTTGGAAAGTAAAGGGTTAGAAAATAGATTAGAATAATTAGGAGTTAGTTTCATTTTCAAGCAAATGTTGTAATACAGAATATCAGAATTGTCGCTATTACTGATGATTCAATATAAGTGAAGACATTGTGTAATTATTGGTGCCTTCTTTGGATTGATGTGTCTTGCATGGTTCTTATTCTATCTTTGAAATTGCTTGGAAATGTTTGAATGCATTTTAGGTTTTAGAGTTAAACAATTTAATGGTGCTTGTGATTTAATGCTTGGAGTTTTGTAGCAATCTCTGGTTCATACTTTGGGAAACTTCTTGATTGTGGGACTATTATGCAAGGTCAACTTGTACCTATTATTTACGTGCTTAGTTCAATTGTGGGCACTTGTCCCTGTCAACTGCAAAACTAGGGTTGGGTTGGATGAATGTGCATAATCTAAAAATCTTAAATTCCTTAGAAGATTGAACTATTTTTGTGAGGTTGCAGGTATAACTTGGGTTAAACAGAAAGTAGTTTTAAAGGGATTGGTCCATTCCAATTATTATTGGTATTGTTGATCTTAGGATTAATATTAATCTTAGGATTTATGAAACCATTACCTTTTGTTATTTATTTGAACTGTGGTTAAAGTAGGAACTCAAGTATCACCTTGCTGCAAAATCTGATAAGTTTAGAGTCTCCAACATTTGTTGTGTAAGGTCCCTTTATGATTACCAATTTTTTTATATTTATCACTGAGTGGTTCCACTGCATTTTCATGACCTAACATCTGAGAGACCTTGGGTTTATCTCTTTGTTCATAGAGATCAACCTTTCAAGAGAGATAGGATATTATATATTTTGTCTGAGTTGTTGTTGTGCGGAAAACACCATCAACAGTCTTCATCACATTTGGAATTATAATGAAACTGGAATCCAAGCAAATAGAAATGGTTCCATGAAGGTGTTGGCCATAAAAGGTAGCAGTAACATGTCATATATTGTTCTAAAGAGTCATGAATGGATAACCATTCTATGTTGTGTTAATGTTGTCGGGCAGAGCATTCCATGATTTTACTTGTTTAAGTGGAAACAAAACATAGATAATTACATTATAGACTATGAACTAGGTGCTTGCATGACATCCCAACCATGTGCATGGATGATAAAGGAGTTGTTTATGGATTGGTTGAACCACTTTACATAGTTAGTTCCAGGTAGTGTGTTTCCCACCAATAGGAAGTTGTGAATTTTTGATGGGCATGGAAGCCATGTAATGCTCACAACCATCCAACAAGCAAGAGAGTTGGGTATAGATTTACTAAAATTTCTAGCACACATCTCACAAAAACTACAACCATTAGATGTGAGTGTCTTTTCACCTTTCAAATCATACTTCAAATCAAAACATGCAGCATAGCTGGGAAGGTTTCGAAACCTTGAAGTGAGGAGGCAAAAACTTGCAATGTTAGGTAGCAAAGCATTGATAAGAGCCTTGATAGTTGATAATATCAAAGTAATATTTAGAAGGGCTAGGATATGGTCACTCAATCTAGATGCACTCATGGATGACATGCATCCTAGTGACACATTTAAGGTAGATGAACACATACATCATTCACTCGATATTAGTCCTCTTGATTCAGTTACATAAGTCATGGATGATCAACAAACTCCTCCCATGGTGGAGAGCCTGGTTGACCAAATGAATGATAGTTTAAGTCTTCCATCGCAACGTATCCAACCATCCTATTTGGTGGAGGGAGCAATGGATCTAGGTGATGATTTGCATGTCCAAGAAAAATAGGGTACTTATAGTTTCCCATCACCACCACCTACAATTGACCTATCTAAAATTGTGCATTACTATGTTGCTTCTCACACTTCAGATTTAGGAGGCAATGAAGATTTCACCAAGGACTCACAGAAAGTGGACATTTAGGTGGAGGATAGCATTGTCTTGTGGTTGAAGAAGACACAACAAACAAAAATAGTTCCTCACATCAACAAATTCCTCAAGCTACCTGTGCACACTATCCATAAAAAATAATCCAAAGGTGGTGGTAATCCAATTTGGTTGATCAGATAGTCTCAGATCTTGATGATAGGTAACTACATGAATCTATTAATGTAGCAAGAGGAAAGGAAGAAAGAGGTTGAGGAGATAAAATCTTGGAAGAGACAAGAGAATGAGGATAAAAAGGTAGCAAGAAATGTGGTGAGGTATTTGAAGGAGCAGGCCAAAATAGAGAGGGAGATACAATGTAAAGAAAAAGAGCAATAGAAAATACAACAAAAGAAGGATAGAGATGCCAAAAAGGAGCAAGAGAGGCTTCAAAGGGAATAGGACCAAAAGGAAAAAGATATTAAGGAGGTGCATAGGGATTTACAAAGAGAAAGGTGGTTAAGGATCCCTGCTAATCCATTATCACAAAGTAATGGAGTATTTTGAGATATTCTCAACATCCCTATCCCTCACTTCTCCACTACAACAAATTATTTAACCCTCTACCAATCTGATTTTAGGTGCACTCAATATCCAAATCAGACTATCAATCGGGATGTACAAATATGTTCACCATCGCCCCCAACACATGTCACTTACACCCAATTTTCAAGTCCAACTCCCAATTATGTAAGAAACACTCCAAAATGACTAGAAGGGGAGGAAAACATGGCCATTGGCACCCCAAGTGCAGCCAACCACCATTTCTCAATCACAACAACTAGATGCATCCTTATTAATATTTCATTTGCAATCGATGTTTTGTATAGTTTATAATTTATGATATGTATATATGGAACCTTATTGTTTATAATTTTAAATTTATGATATGTATAGATGTAGCCTTTTGTTTTATTTTCCAATATATTCTATTCAAATTGTAATGTGTTGTATTTATGCTTCTTGTTTCCACCTATGTTCAATTGACAATTTTTCATTTTTAGTTTTTATTTTTGATTGAATTAAATTTTGGTTTCATTTGTACAATCGTGTTTAATGCATGTCCCCTCCTACTACTTCCATGACATCCCACACAAAATATGACAGGACTTGCATTCAATGCTCCCAGAACCTCACACAACTCACCAACTTTAGAGCCTTTCAATCTACCAACTTCTAGAAATTTCTTCACATCATTTCTAGAACGTATTCGCTTAAGGTCTCTGCAACTTCTAGTCTTCCACCACAACATGTTACACTCAGAGTCTGGTGTCCCTTTCAATTTCTTTATATATATGCATATATGTATATGTATATGTGTATGTATATGTATATGCATATGTATAGACATATACATATGCATATACATATACATATACATATACATATACATTTACATTTACATATATGCACATATATCTATTTTTCTATTGTTCTTCAATTCAGTCATGCAACTATTGTAGCTTTTTTAGTTGCCATTGATAAATTTGGGAGTGTTCTCATTTTCATAGGTTCTACTTCTTCTATTTAGTCATGTAAATGTGTATAGACATATATACATATATGTATATATGTTTATACAATTCTATTTTGTTGTTGTTCTTCAATTCAAACATATAAATATTATTGGTTTGTACAATGTAAGAAAAATAATGCAAGTAAGAAATTGTATATTCATATACATATTTCTATAATGTAATGCCCTCCTGTGAATAAACTAAATAAATACAATTAAGTACTTAGGAATTAAGAGAAAATCAAAGTAACCAAAGAAAATCTATTTACATTTAATTAAAATTCCCTAAGTAATATGTTTACAATAAAGGAAAGATGAAAAGAAACTCAAAATATCTATACCTAATTTTATATATATATCTGGGAATAATTATTAATGAATCGGTATAAACAATCATTTATTTGAAAAGCATAACATATAATAAAAAAAAGCATAACCTATACATTATTCGATTTAAATCCTTGACATATTATCTTCCACACACATTTATAAAACATATTTGTTCTTAATACTTTGACCATCAGAATGAAACCATTCATAATTCTAACTTAATGCTCAGTTGCAGAAGCTTCACATTATAGTAACAACATTTCAAAATTTTAACAAATTTTAATGTCATTGAAAAAAGACAATAGCAATTACAAAAAGATGACAATTGCATGGATAGTAAAGCATGAGTGTAAACAACATTAATATAGCTAAATTTTAATAGAATGTGTGCCATGTATCATACAAAGACCAAGAATACAATGCATAAGCCTTGTATACAAACTGTGGTATTCAAACACATAATTGACAACTAAGGATTTTCTTGGCAAATTCTAATTAAAGATCATTACAAAAAAATAAAGATAGTATGCAAGAATCAAGAAGAAAAATTTAGTAATCATCTATATGTACATTCTTTTTCAGGAGGGAAACTTTGTTGGAAATATTAATTTCCCCTGAGCCTGCTGTTGTTTCACCTACCTATCAGGAGTTGTTTTCTCTTTGCCAGTTTTGGGATCTTCATCCCTGCAACTCCTGACTGCTCAAAATTGAATGAGGTAGCTGATTTTGAATTTGGCATTTACTGTGGTAGGTAATTTTGAATTTTGAGAGGGAATGTTTGTGAAAGACAAAAAAAAGGAAGGCAGTTTATTTTGTCAGTTGGAGAAATTGGAAGAAGTTAGTTTTTGCAGAAGCAAGTGATTTGCAGCAAGAAGAAAAGTCACAGCAGCAACAGGAAATGTTCTTAGAACATTTTGCAGAGTGTTTGCAGTGAGCAAAATTGCTCCTAATCGCTCCGTGTTTTCCAGGAACAACAAATAGTTTCATTTGAGTTTTGACAGTGAGCTCTAAGCAACTCCTGATTGTTTAAGATCTGGTTGAGCAGCTAATCACTCCCAGAAAATTGTAATAGGTAGTTGTTTAGTTTGTTTGAAGTTTCATGTTTTTATGTATTGTCATTTCTAGCTCAGTTAATAGAAAGAAGGAAAATATCGCATGCCCATTTTTTTCTGTTTGTCTCCATTGAGTTTTAGTTTATTATTTTGTATTTAGGTATTTCTAGTTTTGCTGGAAATCAAAGCAGCAATTCTATGCTTTATTTTGGATTTAAAATCCTAACATGGTATCAGAGCCATAGGCCCCATTTCCTTGTGAGTTAGGGAAGTTATTTTGTCTAAGTATTTAAGTTTTTTCTATAAGAGACATGGTTGGAGATGAATCAAAGAGTTGGCAGTAGCCACCGTCCTTTAATGGACAAAACTATGATGTTTGGGCCAAGAAGATGAAGACCATTATGGTTGCAAATGATTTGTGGGATTTTCTTATAAATGGGTTCATGGATATCACTGACCCAGCTGCATTTTCAGCTCTCACAAATAACCAAAAGACCCAGTTGAAGGAGCAGAGAAAGAAGGATGCAAAAGCTTTGAGTTTGATCGAAGCAGCCTTGACAGAGGCCATTTTTCCTAGAATAGCTACAGTTGAGTATGCAAAAGAAGCTTGGGAAATCCTTTAGACCAGTTACAAAGGGCCTAAAAAAGTTAGAGGTGTGAAGCTTTAGTTACTTCGAAGAGAGTTCGAAGTTATTGAAATGAAGGAAAGTGAATCTATTGTAGACTTTCAAACAAGGTTCTCAGGTTTGTTAAACCAATTGAGAGAAAATGGAGATGTGATAGAGGAGCAGAAGATTGCTGAAAAACTCCTTAGATTTCTACCCATGAGGTATGATCCACTCATCATTTCTATTGAAGAGGCGAAAGACCTTTCTACTTTGACAGTGGATGAATCAATGGGTTCTCTCCATACCCATGAGCAACACCTAAAAAGGTCTGCTACATCTTCCCAAGAGAAAGCTTTCAAAGCTCAGTCAAATGCAAGAGGTGGGGGGAGAGGTATAAATGGCTCCCGAAGAGGTAGAGGCAGATCCGGTCAAGGAAATGCTGGAGGAGAAAGCTCGAGATGAGCAAGTAGCTAAGAAGGAGTGAGCAGCTCTCAAAACAACTCCCAAAGAGGCATGAAGAACATCAATTTGAGTGGGAGAAGTGACAAGAGAAACATGGAGTGCTATTACTATCACAAGTTTAGCCATTATATGAGTGAGTGTTGGAAAAAGCACGACTAATGTGGTTGATTCAAATGTAGCTAAAGGAAATCAGTCCACAGCCTTCATCATGTGCAACATTGGTGAAGAAGGCAGCCCTGAAGTCTAGTATTTGGACAGCGGTTGCAAAAATCACATGAGTGGTAATGGAAGTTTATTTTATTTCATTGATAAAAATTTTAAGTCTGAAATTAGAATGGGGAACAATGGAATAGTTCCAATCAAAGGTGAGGATCTATCATGATCCACACCAAGCAAGGTGAGAAGAAGGAGGTTCAAAATTGGTTCTTTGCATTGGGGTTAAAGCATAACCTCATGAGTGTTGGACAACTCATCCAAAATGGATACAAAGTGTTGATGGAGAAGGGCCTAAGTGTCATCTATGACAAGAATGAGAGGACAAAGGTGTTTGCAGCAGTTGTAATGACAAAGAACCGAATGTTTTCATTGAAGATTAAGACATGCTTCTCATCTCAGTCCATTGTTGCACCTCTCATGGATGGAAAATGTACATCACTACAACATGCAGCCCTCAAGAGCACCATTGAAGACACCTCTGAGCTATGGTATCTCAGGTATGGACATTTAGGCTATGCTGGTTTAAGTCTTTTGTCCAAGAGCAAAATGATTGATGGTTTGCCAATTATAGTAGAGCCTAATGTTAGATGTGAGGCTTGCATTTTGGGAAAGCAACATAGGTAGCCCTTTCAATTGGGAAACTCTACAAGGGAAAGAGCACCATTGGAATTGGTGCACACATATTTGGTAGGCCCTATGCAAATCACATCCATTGCTAACATCAATTTTTTTATGACCTTTATTGATGATTTCAGTTGTAGGACATGGGTTTATTTTTTGCAGCATAAGTTTGATGCATTTGATAAGTTTTTATTGTTTAAGGCCTAGGCTGAAAAGGAGAGTAAACACTTCATTAAGGTCCTAAGGTCAGATAGAGGAGGAGAGTATACCTCCAATCAATTTGTGAATTTTTGCAGGAAAATTAGCATCAAGAAGGAGCTTACAGCCAGTTATACTCTGCAGCAAAATGGAGTGGCTGAAAGGAAGAATAGGACCATCATGGAGATGGCAAGGAGCATGATGAAAGCAAAGGGACTCCCAAATGAATATTGGGGAGAGGTTGTAGCAACAACTATTTATTTGATTAATAGAAGTCCAACAAAAGGCAGTCTGTGACAAGATACCTCAAGAGGCATGGAAAAAACGTAGATGGACAGTTGAGCACTTAAGAGTGTTCAGTTGTGTGGCTTATGCACACATGCCTAAGGAAAAGAGGAAAAAATTGGATGACAAGGGAGAGAAGTGCATTTTCACAGATTACTATTCAGAGTGAAAAACCTACAGGCTGTATAACCTAGTTAGCAAGAAAATTGTTATCAACAGAGATGTGGAGTTCTTAGAAGATTAATCATGGGATGGAAAAATCGCTCCCGATCGCTCCAAATCACTCTCAAACATTCTTGATGTTGAAGAAAAGGAACAAGAAGTACAAAATGATGATTTAATGTAGCCAATAGTTGCTCCTGAAAGCTCCGTATGAGCTCCTGAAAATTTCAGAAATCGCTCCTGATCGGTCATAATCGTTCCTTATCCAAATAGATAGAAAGGCAAGCAGCCATAGACAGCTAGAGAATGGGTTGCAGAAACCCCTCCTAATCGCTCTCAATCGCTCTGAACCCAGCCTATTCAGCAGAACAGTAGTAGCAGTGAGATTTCAGACCCTACTCTCGCCTCTCTAATGCCAAGAAAGACTAAGAGTCTAAGGGAGATCTACCAAGATGAAAGGTATGATGAAGAATTTGATGAGAACATGAATTTTGCATTGTTTTCTCATAGTGATCTGATTTATTTTGAAGAACTTGTGAAAGAGGATAAATGGTGTGAGGCCATGGATGAAGAGATAGATGCAATAGAGAGGAACAACACATGGGAGTTAACTAATTTGCCTCCAAACAAGCAAGTTATTGGAGTAAAATGGGCCTACAAGACCAAGAGAAATGTCGAAGGAAGAATAGATTGACACAAGGCATGATTAGTGGTAAAGGGGTACAAACAGTAGTTTGGGAGAGATTATGATGAGACATATGCCCCTATTGCAAGGATGGAGACTATGCAGGCATTCATAGCAATTGCAGCCCAACACAAATGGAAGGTATTTCAAATGGACATGGAGTCCGCCTTCTTAAATGGAGTATTGAAAGAAGAAGTTTATGTGGAGCAACCTTTTGGATATGAAGTTCTAGGTGAAGAACACAAGGTGTATAGGTTGAAGAAGGCTCTTTATGGGTTGAAGCAAGCTCCACGAGTATGGTACAATAGGATTGACTCATATTTAATGAGCAATGGATTTAGCAAAAGTGATGGTGAGCCCACTCTTTACATCAAGGCAGCAAATGGTAATATTTTGATTGTTGTTTTGTATGTAGATGATCTTGTTTTTACTGGGGATGATGATTTCCTCATTGCTGATTTTAAAGAGGCCATGAAAAGACAATTTGAAATGACAGATTTAGGCCTCTTGAGTTATTTTCTAGGCATAGAAGTAAAACAAATGCATGATTATATTTTTATCTCTCAAGAAAAATATGCAAATGAGATCTTGAAGAGGTTTAGGATGCTTGAAAGAAAGCCTCCCCCAACACCAACAACCATAGGTCTAAAGTTGAGCAAGGAAGATTGCAACAACAATGTGGATCTGACCATGTATAAAAGTTTGGTTGGAAGTTTGATGTATTTGACAACAACTAAGCCAGATATAATGCATGGAGTGAGTCTTATGTCCATATTTATGTAGACTCCAAGAGACACCCATTAGCAAGAGGGTAACAAAATTCTGAGGTATGTGAATGGTACCAAAGGATATGGCGTGTTGTACACAACAACAAAAGAGTATGGGCTAGTTGGTTACACTGACAGTGATTGGGAAAGAAGTTTGGATGATAGGAAGAGCACTTTGGGCTATGTGTTTCATTTGGGTTCAGGTGCTATCTCTTGGGCTTCCAAGAAGCAACCTATTGTTTCCCTATCAATAGTTGAAGCTGAGTATATAGTAGAAAATGCAGCAACATGTCAGGCTATTTGGATGAGAAGAATCTTGGCAGATTTGAAAGAAGAACAAGAGGATGGAATAATGATCTTTTGTGACAATGTTTCATCGATAGCCTTGACGAAAAATCCTATGTTTCATGGAAGAAGAAAGCACATTGAAATTAGGTATCATTTCATTCATGAATTGGTTGAAGATGGTGAAATTAAAATGGATTTTTGCAAGTCTGGGCAATAGCTAGTAGACATATTCACCAAGTCATTGAGCAAAGATAATTTTGAGCACCTAAGGAGTTGTTTGGGCGTTGTTGTTTTGGATCAAGTTTGATCTTGTTGTTTTGTTGGCTCAGGACCAAGGGGGAGTGTTGGAAATATTAATTTCCCCTGAGCTTGCCATTGTTTCACCTACCTGTCAGGAGTTATTTTCTCTTTGCCAATTTTGGGATCTTCATCCCTACAACTCTTGACTGCTCAAAATTGAATGAGGTAGTTGATTTTGAATTTGGCATTTACTATGGTAGGTAATTTTGAATTTTGAAAGGGAATGTTTGTGAAAGACAAAAAAAATGAAGGTAGTTTATTCTATTAGTTGGAGAAATTGGAAGAAGTCAGTTTTTGTAGAAGCAAGTGATTTGCAGCAAGAAGAAAAGTTGCAACAACAACAGGGAATGTTCTTAGAACATTTTGCAGAGTGTTTGCAGTGAGCAGGATTGCTCCTGATTGCTTTGTGTTTTCCAGGAACAATAGATAGTTTCATTCGAGTTTGATAGTGAGCTCTAAGCAGCTCCTGATTGCTTAAGATTTGGTTGAGCAGTTGATCGCTCCCAAAAAATTGTAATAGGTAGTTGTTTAGTTTGTTTGAAGTTTCATGTTTTTATGTATTGTCATTTCTAGCTTAGTTAATAGAAAGAAGGAAAATATTGCATGCCCTTTTTTTTTTGTTTGTCTCCATTGAGTTTTAGTTTATTATTCCGCATTTGGCTATTTCCAATTTTGTTGGAAATCAAAGTAGCAGCTCTGTGTTTTTTTTTGGATTTAAAATCTTGACAAACTTAGCATTGATAACTCAATTTTTTCTTTAAAACAGGTTAATGCTTTTAGTCCACAGGCTTACAAGTGACAAATAAAGATATATTACTATTTACTTTACAGTAAAGCTTGCTCTTGATTCTACAATTAAGACTAAACATATGGAATCATTAAAAATGATATTAAAATAGATCTTATCAAATCAATGAAATCAAAATAGGACTTACAAAATCGCTTAAACTTCTAATATGGAACATCTCCCGTAAGATAAAAGATATAATGCCAAAACTTATACATTTTTAAGACTCTTTTAGTAGTAGTTACTAATCAGGCAAAAGAGATGTATATCAATTGAGCATCAAGCAAAATGAAGGTCGAAATTTTATGGTGAGATGATAGAGAGTATACTATAGTTGCAAGGGGATAATACCAAAAGGTTTCAAGAGGATAATTTATGTAACCTTCATAAAATTAAATTTATCTCTTATTGGCTGCGACCGGCCAAAACTTAGAGACTCATGGAAAATACATTTACACAGGAACAAGGTATCACTACGATGTCCACATCTAAATCATTTAAATTCATCAACTAAGGCAACAAGGGATCAATGCTTATGCATACACTTTGAGGAGTATATATTAATGAAAAATAGAGACATGAGATGCAAATGAGTGATTTCAACAAATGGCTACATATAGTAATTTATCAAAATGTTGAAATACTTATTTTCAATACAACAAAAATCATCATTTCCCAATATTTGGATGAACACATAAACTAGTGTTTCAATTGTATAAATATTTTTAGATTATTATATAAAAAAAATTAAGAAAATTACTTGAACTCAAAATTTGTTCCCGTTTCCTTTTCTTGCTACTATAATATATTTCCAATCTATAACTTGGATTATTTCAACCAAAAATTTGTATTTAGCAATATATAAATAATTTATAGACATTCTTAGTTTTGCAATAATTTCCAGAGCTCCTTCAAGAAATAAAACCTGCAAATAAAATAGAGCAGCCCAGTTCTACTCTCCTCCTAGCCATAGGACAAATGAGTCCACCCCCAAGTGGGAGACAAGTCCTTATACAAAAAATAGATGAAAGAACAAAAAACAACAAATATTGACTCACTCACAAAGAACCCACATACGAGATTCTTTTAAAGGGGGAGAAGGGGGATTCCCTTCCCTCTTGGGGAACATTTTTTTTACATCTCCATACACATTCATTTCCAAATGAAACATATAACCTTCTTTATCACAACACCCAATTCACATCTCCTTCACAACCGGCCCCTCCACACTTCATCCTTCACCCCAAAAATTCACATCACAACACCTTCACAACCTACCACTCCATACACCATACATCACCCATTTCACCCATTTCCACATATTTACACATTTTGTCACAAATCCCCAAGAGAGGCTCTACACCCTCCTCAACCCCAAACAAAGGAGGCTCTTAGCCCTCGGGAAAGATCAACTCCTTATTCACACCCAAAACAAAAACCCCAATACACAACCAAGACTCACCACAAAACAAAAAAAATCAATCTTCCCAACACAACAACAAAATATGTCTATAAACAAAAACTACATTAAAACTTGAAAATCAAAACTCAAAGCTTACCTTGGCAATCCAAGTTAGGATTAGCCTAAGACCCAAGCAAGTATTCAATTTCTTCTTTCAATCAAGATCCCTTTTTCTCGAGAAGAATGAAGCAAATTTTCCAAAAAGAATGAATAGCAATAACCATACCCAAATCCCTCTCTAAAATAGAATTCCTCCTAACTCTTCAACTTCCATCAAATGAAAAGATCATTCAAAATTAATACATAATTCTCTCCAAAAATAATCAAAACCATAAAAAGAAATCAAATTACACTTAACATTAAACCCCTCCCCTTTTAAAATTAAAAGTTAACAATTATATTTTTAGCAAATAGACTTTGTCTCCAATTCTTAAGGACCTGGGCTATCCACCTGCAACATCTCAATAAAAAAATTAGTACACTTTGGAAATTATCAAAGCACAAAATATAAACATTGAAATTTTCTAGCATCAAATAATTCTAAGATCTATCACATTAATTTAAATACATTTCCTTTTGCAGAAATTAAACATTTATCCAAAACACTTTATGATCAATCTATGTTATTTAAATGAGCATATCATATCATCTATGAGCAATAAATGTCTAAACATGCAAATTTAACATTTATGTCTATAAACCAAAATGACAATATCTATGAACCAAAATCTCCACATAATCCATGTCTGCAACACCACACCATATAAATATGAAATCGAATCAAAGTCTCTAGAGTAACACTAGCCATGCCTCACATATACATATACATATATGTATATGTGTATATATATGTGTGTGTATACATATATGAATATGTATGTATAAGTATATACCTCTTTATACATATCTATTTTTTTGTTGTGATTCAATTCAGTCATGCAACTATTGTAACATATATAGGTGCGATGTATATATATATATGTTTATACAATTCTATTTTGTTGTTGTTATTAAATTGAGACATAAATATTCTTGGTGTGTTCAGTGTAAGCAAAAGAATGCTTGTAAGCATACATAAATATACATATACGTATATGTATATATGTATATGTATACATATATATATATATATATACGTATATATATGTATACATATACATATATATACATATATCTATTTTGATGTTGTTCTTGATTTAGTAACAAATAATATTGTTGGTTGTTTTGGTGCCATAGATAAATTTAGGGGTGTTCTCTTTTACATAGGTTCTACTTCATCCATTTAGACATGTAAAAATGTATACAATTATATTTTGTTGTTGTTCTTCAATTCAAACATAAATATTGTTGATTTGTTAAGTGTAAGCAAAACAATTCATGTAAGTAATTATTTATACGTATACAAAATATACATATATGTATATGAATATGTGTGTGTATACATATATGGATATGTATGCATGTATGTATAATTATATGCCTACTTATACATATCTATTTTATTGTTGTGATTCAATTTAGTCATGCAACTATTGTAACTTTTTTAGGTGCCATAGATAAATTTGGGGGTGTTCTATTTTTCATAGCTTTTGCTTCATCAATTCAGATACACATATACATATACATATACATACATAAATAAATATATGCATACACATACACATACATATGTATACATATACATACATACATATATATACATATACATATACAAATATGTATGCATATATGTATAAGTAGCTATCTATTTATACATATCTATTTTTCTGTTATTCTTCATTTCAATAAAAAATATTGTAGGTTATTTTGGTCCCATAGATAAAAAAAAAATTCATAGGTTTTGCATCATTAATTCAGTCAAGCAAAAGAACACATCAAAGTAATTGTTCATTATGTTACACCTTGGCCAATTCAGTTAGCCAATTTTAGAGGTCCATGTGTCACTCCATGTGAACCACCCAAGATAGGCTGTGCACATTTCAACACCTCTCCCCTATGCAATTATGAAACATAGCTTTTCAAAAACTTGAATAGTGTTAAACTATGTTGTAATAGTCATCCAATTGAGTTTGAATGGTAGACTGCAACATAGTTGAACATAGATAGATTTTGAAAACCATGTCTCATAATTGCTTTATGGGCTGAAGTCTAAAATTTATGTCATTTTGATTGTAAAGATGGACAAAAGTGATTAAATTCTTATACTTTTGTTTTGGATTACAGAAATGTGTCACATGGATTCAAATGGAATGTTCTAATCTTTGTATTCAATAATGATTTAGGGAGACTTAATTTTTCCAATGCTCTTCTAATGGAAACCTATGTTGCACTTGTCCACAATTGCCTTTAAATTGTGAAATGCTACATAGATAGCCATGAAAGGCCTTTAGAAAACCAAGTTCCCTAAATACATAATGAAGGACAAAAATAAGAAAAGGGATGAAAAACAACAAGTCGTAGTTTAACACGATTGTACAAAAGAATTGCATGACAAAATATCTTTAGAATGAAAACCACTGAAACTATTTTCATATTTCTGAATAACAAACAAAAATTAAAAAATAATTTTCATTGTGAATGTTTGTGCAATGATGAACACACACATAGAAGTCTTATTTATTCAAGATATACATGATGTCCATAGATCAAAACATCCACAGTAGATCACGTATATCTTGAATAAATAGACATAATTCAATGTCTATCAATTTTTATAGATGTAACTTTGTGGCATGAATGAATTGATGAAGCGAAACCTATGAAAAAGATAACACCTCAAAATTAAACTAATGCACTAAAAAAAGATACTTATATTGTAGGACTGAATTGATGAAGCATAAACTATTCAAAAGAGAATACCCCAAAATTATTCAATGGCACCTAAAAAAGATACAATAGTTGTAGGATTGAATTGGTGAAGTAGAACCTATGCAAAAGAGAACACCCCAAAATTAATCAATGAAACCTAAGAAAGATACACTACTTGCATGAGTGAATTGATGTAGCAGTTCACCTATGCAAAAGATAACACCCCCAAATTAATCAATGGTGCTTAAGAAAGCTACAATAGTTGCATGAGTGAATTGATGTAGCATAAACTATACAAAAGAAAACACCCCCAAATTAATCAATGGAACATAAGAAAGCTACAATAGTTGCATGAGTGAATTGATGTATCACAACCTATGCAAAAGAGAACACCCCCAAATTAATCAATGGCACCTAAGAAAGCTACAATAGTTGCATGAGTGAATTTATGTAGAAAAAACTATGCAAAATAGAACACCCCCAAATTAATCAATGGCACCAAAAAAAGATACAATAAGTGCAAGACTGAATTGATGAAGAAAAACCTATGCAAAAGAGAACACCCCAAATTAATCAATGACACCAAAAAGAGATGCAATAGTTGTAGGACTGAATTGATGAAGCAAAGCCTATGCAAAAGAGAACAACCCCAAATTAATCAATAAGAAAGCTACAATAGTTGCATGAGTGAATTGAAGTAGTAGAACCTATACAAAAGATAACACTCCCAAATTAATCAATGGCACCAAAGAAAGCTACAATAGTTGCATGAGTGAATTGATGTAGCTGAACCTATGTAAAAGAGAATGTACCCAAAAATTAATCAATGACACCTAAGAAATCTATAATAGTTGCATGAGTGAATTGATGTAGTAGAACCTATGCAAAAGAGAACACCCCAAAATTTATCAATGGCACCTAAAACTGATGCAATAGTTGCAAGACTAAATTGATGAAGCAAAACCTGTGCAAAAGAGAACAACCCAAAATTAATTTATGGCACTTAAGAAAACTACAATAGTTGCATTATTGAATTGATGTAGCAGAACCTATGCAAAAGAGAACACCCCCAAATTAATCAATGGCACCAAAAAAGATACACTTTCAAAAAAATTACACTTGTTTGTCTGCCAGCCTATACTTGTTTTATTGACAAATGTATACAATAAACTGTGCATTTAATATCTGATTTGTGTTTGGGATTAAATTACTTTTTTATGCAAGTTTTTTTTCCTAACTTGTGGAGGACCGATGTACATTGTGGCAAATTAATCAATGGAACCTAAAAAATATACAATAGTTGCATGAGTTAATTGATGTAGAAAAACCTATACAAAAGAGAACACCCTAAAATAATCAATGGAATCAAAATAAGATACAACAGTTGCATGACTGAATTGATGAAGCAAAAACTATGCAAAAGAGAACACCCCCAAATTAATCAATGGAACCTAAAAAAGATACAATAGTTGCAAGAATGAATTGATGAAGCAAAACCTATGAAAAAGAGAACACCCCAAAATTTATCAATGGCACCAAAAAAAGCTACAATAGTTGTATGACTGAATGGATGAAGCATAAGCTATGAAAAAGAGAACGCCCTTCAAATTTATCTAAGGCACCTAAAATATCTACAATAGTTGCATGACTGAATTAATGAAGCAAAACCTATGCAAAAGAGAACACCCTCAAATTTATCTAAGGTACCAAAAAAAGCTACAATAGTTGCATGACTGAATTAATGAAGTAGAACCTATGAAAAAGAGAACACCCCCAAATTTATCTAAGGCACCTAAAAAATCTATCTATGTTGCATTACGGAATCAATTTTTTGACAACATGGACTAATCGCATCATGGCACGTGTCAAATTCAATAAAAAATAAATAAAAATGATTTAATTATGTTTATTCGTAATATATTTATCTCCTCGGGTTGTAAATTTTTTTTACCTAACAAGATAACACCCCCAAAATTATCTATGTTACCTAAAAAAGCTACAATAATTGCATAACCGAATTGATGAAGTAGAACCTATGCAAAAGAGAACACCCCTAAATTATTCTAAGGCACCAAAAAAGATACAATAATTGCATGATTTAATTGATGAAGTAGAACTTAAAAAGAGAACACGCCTAAATTTTGCTAAGGCACGAAAAAAAGCTATAATAGTTATATGAGTGAATTGATGAATCATAACCTATGCAAAAGAGAACACCCCCAAATTTATCGAAGGCATAAAAAAAACCAACAATAGTTGCATGACTGAATCGATGTAGAAAAACATAGGAAAAATATTAGCACCTGGGAATTTTTTCAATGGCACCAAAAAAGGTTACACCCCCAAATTTATCAATGGAACCTAAAAAAGCTACTATAGTTACATGACTAAATTTATCTACATAGAACCAATGAAAAAGAGAACCACATCTCATATCTTAAAGGCATGTACAACATAAACATACTCATGCACAACAAAATGGGAACCACACTTACATTTTATAGCAAGGAAACACAACTATTTAACTATGACTATAATGATTGCAATATAAATCATAGGGAAACACAATTGCTAACCTATGACTATAATGGCTGTAATGAAGAACAATATAAACCTTACGAATGAAAAATAGTAAGAGTTTAAAAAATCTCACAACTTTTGTGCATGACCAACTCATTCACAGGCATAAATTATTGTGAAGTTAAATGATAACTTATATTTTGCATGACTGAACTGATGAAGTAGAGCCCATGAAAAAGATAATACCCCAAAATTTATCTATGGCACCAAAAAAACCTATAGTATTTAACTCATTGAATAGATGAAACAAAACCTATGAAATAGATAATAGCCCAAAATTTATCTATGGAACCAAAAAAACCTACAGTATTTTAAACTCATTGAATAGATCAAACAAAACCCATGAAAAAGATAACACCCCAAAATTTATCTATGGCACCGAAAAAAACCTATAGTATTTAACTCACTGAATAGATGAAACAAAACCTGATAAAAAGAGAAACCCCCAAATTTACGACTGGTTTATGAAACAAAAAACACACCCTAATATTTATTTCCACATTGAAGAAAACCTAGTTGAATGATAATGCATAACCTATGAGAATAAGATAACCATAGTGAATGATAATGCAAAACCTATGAAAAAAAAAAACCCTCAAATTTGTTACTGTAAGAGAGAACAACCCCGGATTTATCTATGGCACCAAAACAACCAACAATATTATTTGTTACTGTAATGAAAAAAACAACCCCATTTCTAAAGACAACAATGCTTGAACATAAGATTAATTTCCACATTTTAGTGTGTTTATGAACAAAAATTTCATAGTGTTCATAAACACCAAAAGATTTTTACCAACCACGTCAAATTTTGCAAAAACAAAAAGATAAAAAATAAAAAGAAAATAACCACAACAAAGTCTGCATACAAACTAAAAAATGGAAAAATAAACAATAGTGAGGCATTATTGAGCTTTTAGGAAAGTTCACCTAGGTCAAATGGAGACTATAATCTGGACGAAGGCACTATCTGGAGAACACAGCCACCTTCACACAACGAAACCTGAGTGAAAACCCATTAAAATATGTTTTTTGAGCTACAATAGAAATCAAACCAACAAATGGCATGCACCTTGGAGATGCGGGTTTACCTTCATGGCACAAAAGAACGTGGTATGTTACATGGCGGAGCTCGAGCTATCAAAGACATCTTCTAACAGGCCCTTGGTTGAAGCATGACCAGACTTTGAGTGTAGCATGTTGTGGTGGCGGGCTAGAAGTTGCAGACACCTCAAGCAAGCACGTTCTGGCAATGATGTGAAAAAATTTTGAGAAGTTGGTAGATTGAAAGGCTCTAAATTTGGTGAGTTGTGTGAGGCACTGGTAGCATTGAATGCAAGTCCTATCATATTTTTCTCGAGATATCATGGAAATAGTAGGAGGGGATGTGCATTAAACACAACTGTACAAATGAATTGGAAGGGGTGACGAGAGATTAATGCGAGCTAGTGGAGTGAAAGGGCAATGGACTATATTTTGGTAATGTGTCAAGGCACTCCACTTTGGATGTCATGCCACGCACCAGGTGGACATTCGATTGAGCATTTTTTGGTCACATGGAAAAAAATGATTTTTAAACAGCATGGACTAATTGTTTAATGGCACATGCCAAATTCAATCAAAAAATTAAAAAAACCATTTAATTATGTTTATTTGTAATATATTTATCTCCTCGGGTTGCAAAATTTTTTTACTAGTCCACGTGGAGCATTCAACTATTGACCTACTCATAGGTCACCCCCAAGCTAGGAGATCCCTCTAAGAACCTGGTTACATACATACAATCATTTGCAAATACCATAAATAATTTCAATAAAAAAATGAACATATATTTAACCGTTAATCTATTTTCCCATCACAACCAAAACATAATCTCATAAACACATAACCCCCAAAACCCCCACCTTTCTCATTCACATAAACTAAGGATTCTTTGCCCATAAGGGTGAGTTTTATTGCATAGACGGTTATTGTTGCACCAAAAGATCAACCTATTAATGCTAGATACAACTACCAAAGTTAACAAATCCATAGGAGGTGGTTAAGTCATGTCACAAACCCGAGTGTTGCGCTACACAACACAAGGAGACCAAGGGTACACACCTTGCAACAATCCCCCAATGAAAGAGAGGGGTTCAAACCCATGACCTAGGCTTTGATACCAATTCTTGTACATGGTTGTCGTTGCACCAAAAGATCAACCTGTTAATGTATGATACAATCACAAGAGTTAATGAATCCATAAGAGGTAGTTAAGACATGCCATGAACCCGTGCATTGCGCTGTACAACATAAGTAAACCAAGGGTGCACACCTTGCAACAAGTTTATCCCTAGATACCCATCCCATTCTCACAACATGACCAAAAAGAACACATAAATTCAAGAATGAAACATTGCCCATAAATTTGTAAACTTCATTCACATACCTTACAAAAATAAATCAAGAATCAAAGAAGGCATACCTCTTTGAGCTTCCCCAATGGTGAGGATGAGTTGAAATGAAACTTTGACTCCACTCCTTCCAATATTTTTCCCAAGCCACGCTAAGAAATCCTTCTCCAAATCCAAAAGTAAAAACTTATCCTCAAAACCCAAAACAAGATGAAAGAAAAATCCTCTTTCAAGAAATCTCTTCCCCAAAACAACAAGAGAAAACTCTCCAAAAAAGAAAACAATGCAAGAATTGTCTCCCTTCCAAAATTCTATCTTTTTCTCATTCTCAAATGGGAGTAAAATAAGAAACCCTAATTTGAGTTTCATGAATGAGGGAGTGACACTTGTCACTCTCATTTCTCCCTCAAGCACACTCTCCCACAAGTGTTCACACATGTGTGAGACTTTTTTAGGAGATTTGGAGTGTACTTGGACACTCTTCCCATGATCCCTTACAAGGGAGGCTCACACATGTGAGTCTTTTGTGGGCTTCCCCAAGTTCATAAATGAATTTGAGGGAATGGGAGTGAGACAGGACATCTTTCCTCATTTCAAGACTTGATTTTCGTCACTCTTCTTAATGGTCCATTAAGAGGGGTCAAATCAAGGCCCTTGACCAAGTTTCAGGTGTAAATGAACCCCATACCCATAGGTACTTACCCTAGGGTACCAAAAACCAAGAAAATAATTAAAAATAAGCTTTTGAAGGTCCTCAAAAGTCCCATAAAAGAATGCATCCGAAATTTTCCATCTAAGATGCCAACTCACATCCTAGGATCATATGAACTTAAATAAAAAATCACAAGCACACATTCACAATTCAAATTACAAAGTAAATACCATCACAAATGAGACTATAGTCCATCCGTATGGACTATGGTATTGGTTTCACAGTTTAATCACTTTGGGTTCTCGAGAGATCTTTGATTCCATGGGCCATGGAATTATACCTACACACTCAAATTCCACAAGCCAATATATTTAATAATTATCATAGTCGAAGAACCGTAACAACCACATATACACATGTTCATAATTTCATTCTCATATAACAAGTTATTCATAATATTGCCACCTTACAACTTCATCTTATCTCAGATGTAAGATAATTTTCAACATTAATAATTATTAACATATCATAATGTACATATCCTTTAATGTTCATATGACACATATGTACAACATTAATTAACTCAATCATCTAATTATTATAGACTTATTATTTTATTGTAAATTTATCCAATCATTGGATCATCAAATTCATCACTAAACAAATGAGATTTTAGAGCATATAATGGTAAGACACATCTACCAACTCTACCATATAACCCAATACAAAGTCTAATAACCCCAATATATATACCTTCATAATCAAGACGTCATAAGACACATTTCCTTTGATCATGATAAAATAGAACAACATCAATTAGCCCAATTAATCATCTAAATATTCTAGGTTACCCTTTCATGGGTAATTCATCTAATATCACTTTATCAATTTTACCTTTCAAACATATGAGATTATATTAACTTATTCAAATCTTGTACACCTATTGTACAATAATGATTAATATGTTTTTACTAGTCAAACTTCTCAATTATCATAAACATGTGAAGCATCATAAAGTATTGAATCAACCAAATTCAACTATGTTAATGTTAGATTCATACCTTTGGGTCTCTATAAGTGTTTTAAGATTCACAATCTATTTAATCATGATGTGTGTATGCTTTAGATAAGCTAGTTAGTTTATATTCCACCTTCCAAAAATGTATACTAGTTTATCTTAGGTTTACAAGGTATGTACCCCAAGGTGTTTTAAGGACTCATCACATTATCCTTTAAGCTAGGTGACCATATTGGTTTATAAAACATGCATTACAATATAAGATTTATCAATCTCTTATTTATGAGAAATCCTTGATACATTATTAAACTCTTTTGCTACTTGAACATATCCATGTCTTGGCATTTAGATAAAGAGGGATAATTCTTGTAAGGTTTATGTATATAGCCCATGATATCTCATCATCCCAATCATATTTTCTTTATCAATTTTTTTATCCATATCTATCAATTAATATATTGCACCTAGAGATTAGGGTTATATTAGTTGCACACAAGGCGGGGCCTTACATACCATCAATACATGATGCATGTTCTCACAAAGATACACTAGTGGACCATACTACTCTTACAAATAATGACATAAAAGGAAGCTCTTATTGGAGGCAATAATACAAGTACCTTATCGTTCTATTTGACTTATACACATATTTCATGTTTTTGGACTACATGTGTTATTTTATGTTCCATGCTTTGCACTTGCTCTTCCCACTTATGGAGAAATATTGTTCATTTTTAAAGGTTACATGCACTCATGACTATTCTCATAGAGGGAAAAATAGGAACATATTTTATCTTCATCTCACATATGAAACTATTACACACAAGGGTTTGAATCTTAGGTATATATATTTTTTATTTAATATTATATTTTTCATGTTCAAATTTATAATGCTTATGATCAAATTATTAAAAGATTATTTTCTTATCATGGTTTATTTTTACCCGATATTTTCATTCTCCTTGATTTATGTGTCACTCCTCCATGGAACATAAATTAAGATGGCATGTTATTAGTAGTCAATCTCAAAGTTGTGATTTATAGGTGCACTCTTGATCATTGATTTAGGTGTTTTAATTATAGTTGTGTTACTCTTTTTATTTATTAAGGTGTGATTTATCATGTAGATCCATATGCATAACATAGTTGGGGAAATACATAAAGTTGAAAAGCATATACCTACACTTTTACCCTTCATATTACGCCACTTTGTGTGGTTGTGTAAGTATAGTACACTAGCACATATTTTTTTATTAATTTAGTACTGTAATGGAGCAAATTTGCACCCTTAGGAAAATTCCCCATTTATATCATCCCTACCTTGGAAAATGGTCCAACGATGCAGTTCCACATCTACCACCTTTTCCCATCCACTTGGAAACTCATTTTTGTGTTGGTGGAGGAATTTTTTTTGGAGACGTTCACGCGCCACATAGACGTTCATGCACCATGTTGTCATCTGACAGGATTCCTACCTCTGGAATCTGCATAAGAATTACATTTCTCCATGGGATGTGAAGTGTTATGTTTTTTTCTCCCTTGGATGACGCAAAACGAGTCTTTTGTCTCCCTTTTACCATTTAAATTCTTGAAATCTTCATTCCTTCATACTTCTTCACTCTCTTCATCAACTCATTCACTCTTAGCTCCATTCTTCCACATTCAAGCTTCTACATCACTTGTTTGTAGTTGCAAGCTGCTAGTTTTTGGCTTCCACACTCCATTTTTGTGACAACATTGTTGTTGGAGGACTTGCAAGCTCTCTCCTTCTACTACTTGCCTTGAGAACTCATAGTTGATAAGGTGAAACCGTGCATTTTTATTTTCTTATTCCACCATTTTGTTCATCAAGTAGAATACTTTTTGTTGGTGTTCTCTTAGCACTATTTCCTTTATGATTCTTTATCACATTCTATATGTTATTACTATTTGGTGTCCGTGGAGGTGGAAACACTGAAGTAGGGGACTGATTGAGGCAGTCCTCCATACACAACCCCAACATTTTCCTTGGTCTCCTTGTGTGAAGTTATTCTTGAGTAGAGCTATTTGAAGAATCAATTTATCATAAGTTCAATATTATTTCCTCACCTTCTTTGTCAATTCTAGATTAGTTTGGATATACTATTCTTCTTTTCATATTTATGTTTTTGTACCTTTTCATTCCCCATCATAGCATAAAACATCATTCGGTCAAGTAATTAGTAGATTTTCTTATGCTTTAGACTATACTCTAGACCTTTTGTCTGTAAAGATGCCAAAGCATTCTTGAGACCCTAGTGTGTCGTGCTAGATTTTGAGTCTTGTTTTATCGTCCTTAGATAGTGAGTCATCTGGTTCATAGTCAAAACCTTGGAAATCAACTCTTTTGACCTTGTAAAACATTCAGTTTAGTAGGACACTAGCACTCATATTGCTCTTCATTTTCAGCCTTAACATATTAACCTTTGTAATCCTCTTAGCAAACTTGAGGTACATCAGGGAAGCCTATTTCTTAAGACTCTCCTGTGACTTGAAGTCTTAGAGCGGTTGGTCCTCCTCTACATTTTGGTGAACTCAGTGTGAACATTGTAGTTTTTGTTTATGGTTGCTACCACAATACTGGTTTACAATTTTTGGGAGATCCTAATTTTTGTTGAAATCACATATTTTTAGAAAATATAATGATTTAATCCTTGAAAAGTTTCATTTAAAGGATTCCAATTGAAGAGGGTTTGATCAAACCCCCTTGGATAGAACCTCACTAGTTTTAAACCATACCTATAATAGAGTCTCCTTTACACCTATCAAAATATTGATAAGAAACCACTTTTGATTTACTTTTTTGGTGATCAAATGAATTCATTTACAATTTATTTTTTGTAAGTATGTAGCCCTTATTATAAGCTTCCCAAAAAGTATAATTTTAAATAAATTTAATTTGATTATTATATTTATTTTTTATTTCTTGTGAATGTAGGTTTTTCACCGAAAATCAAGATCTTTGTTCTGCACATGTGGAAAAATAGTAGATTATAATTTTTTTTTGAAAAATATTAATGCACTTAGATATTGAAGTCCTTGATCCAACAAAAAAAATTTGAAATTTTGATACATACAAAAAATGTTATGTTGTATACAATATGCCTATGTCTGAATTGTAATTGGTTTGACTTAGAAACTTGGTTAAGGAAAAAATATTCAATAAAGCACTATGAAACCAAATGAAAGCACTAGATATCGTAGTTACAAATCTAAATTCGAAAAAAATAGAATTTTATCCTTCATGGGAAAAAAAAAGTTATGTTGTATATGGTGAGCATCACTCCTTAAAAATGGTGTTTACTAAAAAAAACTAGTTTTCGAAGGAGATGGGAAAAGAAGTGCAATATGATTCCAATTTTTTTGAAAAATTATATTTAGAATCTACATACATAATGTCATAAATCACTAGTTTTCATCATCATCAAATTCCTCATGGTTTAGCCGCTATAGGTGCCTGAAAGTGAAGATTTAGTTAGAAAAAATAAAATTAGTGTCCAATTTGGCCAAAAATTATAAACCAATATTGTGGGATCACCTAAATGTGTCAAGATTTCTTCTCTTGTGTCTCATCTAGGTTGCATACTTAGGTGCTATGAAGCTTTATGAGCTTTATAAATCAATCTACAACCTCCAAGTAAATTGTTAGAAGGAGTGTGCGACATCTAGAGATGGAATTTTCGAAGGTCACTATTGGTCTCACTTCTCAAGAAATGGTTTCAAGGATCAAGATGAGTTTCTTCAGGGATACCACTCATATCCCTACTCCTCTATTTTCTCCTATGGCCCTAGCTCTAGATGAGGATGATGCTCTCACCATTCTCGTAGAGCACGTTCTTGCCCTAGACCAGAGGCTCATGGATCTCAAGAATCATTTAGGAAAAGAACAAGCCACAACTAGGCCTGCTAGGGTCATTAATGAAATAAGATATATGGGTATGTGCAAGATCATGATGGGCCAAAAAGTGGTGATATGTAAGTGATATGATGGCCCATGTGGCTAATGACTATTTTTTTACTCAAAATTGATGAAATGGAAAGGGTTTTCAAAGGATATTCTCAGCTTTCCACTAATATAAATAATGCTTTACTTTAAATTTAATAAATAATTATTATTCATTTTCTATTTTAATTACGACTAAAGTCCTGATTGATAGGCTGATTGAAAAACATCTATAGCTTTCAAACGGTATCACATTTTTTGTCTCCAAAACATGTGTCACATTCTATGCTTCACATACTATAGGATTAAAATAAATAAATTTGGATTTCATGAAGTTTTGACCAAGTTAAGGTGGTCAGACATATGAGTTTTTATATTTTTTTAAAGTTGTAATAAAAAAATCATAATTAATTATTTATTTGGAAACAAAATACAAAAAAGTATGCATCACATCGAGACATGAGTCCTCTACTTATATATTAAATATTATAAAAAAATATTATCATTTTATTGTGGTTAGGGTGGTTAGACAGACACCTACTTCTTATTTTTTCCCTGAAATTTAAGTACTACTGCATTGAAATTTCAAATATTCACCAAATAGATTTCTATTGTTTTAAAATAAACCTAGTAGTTTAGAAACTACATTCAATTTTCTACAAATTCTATTCTTACATATTTTTGAAAAAATATAGATAACTTATTCAAATTTTTACGTCAAGTTGCCTAACTCTGATTTTTTGAATTTTTCTTGCCACTTAAGGGCTTGTTTTTTCCATGATGAGCTTACACATGCCCAAATGTTGGACAAGGATCGGGTAGGTGTGGAATTTCTTCTAGGCCTTATTGACATAATGGAGGCATATGTCCCCTCATACAATCTTAGATCAGGTGTTACCCGAGGTCTTGGCCTTGAGACCTTTGAAAGAAAAATAGGAGTCTCAATGCCCAAGACATCGATATACATGGCTAAGATAGGCCCTTCTGTTAATACTACCCCCTTTCTTGAAGCACCTCCCACTATCAAGGTACATAGGGTACCTTTGGAATGCAATTTCACTCCTCCTAATACTCATGATGGTAATCCTGAAGGCAACATTAGCTTAGGTGGTGGTACCTTTGGCAGATTGGGGGCTACTGGTTTCGATGCTTTTGATAGTTCTGGCAGTGGTTCCACTAGTTATATTTCACCGTCTAATCCTATTTTGAATGCCTTGTTAAAAAACATGGGATAGATGTAAAATCAGTTGGTGAACTTATCCCAGGCCACCTCCCAATTGATTTTCTAGCCTTTCTTTTGTCACAATCCTTTTCAATAGCATTTCTAAACACTCCCATCCCCTAAGGGATTGAGATTCCAAAATTTGATAAATATGGTGGTAAGGGAGATTCACAAATGCATGTCTTAGCGTTCAATGCCATGTGTACAAATATATTCCACCATGATGCCTTAATGGCTAAATTGTTTCTAAGATATCTTAAAGATACAACCCTTGAGTGGTATTGTTCCTTACTTGATAATTCCATATTCTCATTTGACTAGCTTGTAAATCAGTTTCTTAGATAGTTCCAAGTGAACATCGGGCTGAAGATGGCCTTTTCAGACCTCGTCTGATGCAAGCAAGGAGAACATGAGAACATAATTGATTTTATAGCTCTTTATCAAGCATTATTTCATAAATATACTATCCTTTGATCAATTCAGATGTCTAGAAGGTTTTTATCGGCAACCTATAGAGATCCTAGCAGGATAGTTTTTCCTTGATGAAATACCCTTCTTTTCAACATCTATGTATCGCATTACGTGAGTACCGACAGATGGTTTCTCAGTTCGGGGGATCTTCCTTGTGCTCCCATACTAAGGGTAGATCTATTGTGTCAATGTTTAGCAAGGGTAAAACTGTTGCAAATCTAGTTGTCACATCTAGCGACAAAGGCCTCAAACCCAATAGAAAATTTATGAAACTATTAAAATCTTACTCTTTTATTCTAAGGAAATTATTAAAAGGTAACGTGATAACTTTTCCAAACCCTCAATCACTTATCAAGCCCTACCTTGACTAGTACGATGAGAATACATTCTACCAGTACCATCGAATTCACATACATTATATTGAGAGATGCATGTGCCTGCATCATGAGATTCAGGATCGCATCGATGACAGTACTATCCATCTTGATGCAAACAAGAAAAAATATAACAAGTCTATGGTAAAGGCCAATAGCGAGTTGCAAATCTACACTCATTCGTTTTCATCCCATTTTGTGAATGTAATTTCTTAACCTTCTAACCCTTCTGAGGAAGTCCTCTCAAAGTATGTAAACAAGGTTTCATTTACTCATATCCCTCTTGCCCAATCTATGAGTGGATAACCAAACATAACTTTTACATCCCATGATCTTCCTATGAACAAAGAGCCTTCCCCTCTTTACATTCCTACCCATGTCAATGGGAACATTGTAACAGGTGTTCTAGTTTACCCCAGGTGTTGTGTGAATGTCATACCAAAGGAGACTCTCCTAATGAAACTTTCTACATAAGGATGGGTATGGAGAATCAAAAGAAACCATATGTACACACGATGGAATCTCGGTCCCACCCATTTTTTCTATCACCATTTATGTCCTGGTAGGACCCAAGGTTGTGGATACCTCTTTCATTATCATTCAGATGTCATACTTATTCAGGGTGAAACTAGGCATTCCCTAGCTAGTTTTTGTGAATGGAGTCGCTTCGGTGATTCATAAATGTCTCAATTTTTCTCATGAAGGCTTTGTGCACGTTATGCACAAAACCAACTTCAAGCCACTGGTGTCACATGGGGGCTTCTTATTAGATCATTTTTGGCCCACCTTGATCGATCTGCTCCCTCCAAGGAAAAACTTGCTATATTGTTCCTATGACAAGTATAAGACTGGGAGCATGACACCAAAGGTTACCTACCTTGTCTCTTCATATACAATTTCGGTAAAAGGTTTTATGATGGTGCAACAACAAGTTTCCTCCTCTCAAAAAGGGAAGGAGAATCTTGCTCACATCCCATAGCCTTCCTCTTCTTCTGCTTCATTCTCTTTTTCCTCTTACCCCACAGTGGCACCCTTGACTCCCACCCCCATGCCTTGCATGGGGAGTCTGATGGTACCCACTTGGCGAGAGGCCAAGTGTTAAGTGTTTGACCTTCTTGTCATGTCCACAATACCTAGGTCCATTGTTTATGGTAAGGGGAAGGGCCCTCATGGATTTGTCCCTACATCTCCACCTTCATGACCTCCTACCACTCCTACCTCTTTGGTAGTGAATGGGAAGATGTCCATTGCTGAGGTGCTTAAGTCTGCTTCTCCACCTGATGTTTTTTCTCCTGTGCTTCCTCCTCCTATATTTTTCTAGGAGATGGTCTTTCCATCGACAATGATTGTGGAGGACACTCCTATGGTAGAGTAGGAGCTTTTTGTCCCTTCTTAGGTCATGACCTCTAGTTCCCAGGGTTAACATAACTGGCCTGTGTGAGAGTGCAAGCATTAGAAAAAGGCTCTAGCTACTAAGAAAGTTGCCTCACAAAAGGCAGAAGGGGATCCAACAACTCTTGTCTCTACATCTCCTATTGTATCTCCTCCTTCTGCCCCTTCTAAAAAAGTTCCTATCGCCTCAGTTTTTCTTTCGGCTTCCCCGGTGAGTGCTGATGACCCTCAACCCAAAATGGTGAAAGTGCTCATTTCTCCCTCCGTAAAGCCTCCTCTTTTGATTTCCCTCCTAGGAATCCCTCATTTTCCTCAATCCATAGACATGTCGAACACCACTGTGGTGTTTGTTGTAGTTATGTCTTCTCCCTCCTCTACCTTCGCTTCTTCTGTAGGGATCTAACATTCTCCACTAAAGCGTTAGTTGAAAGATGACCTCACCTCAAGTGATGGTCGAAAGAAGGGATCACCTTTTTTGGGATCTAGTTCTGCTTTGGATAGCATCATCCTAGTGATGGAGGAAACCCCGACATCTCCCGAGTCCGTCACTACCCCTTGTAGACACCCAAAATTATCCATGTCATAATATTACCTAGTCGATACATGACCTTGTAAGACATCTTGTAATATTTTACCTTAGGTCATTACATTATACCACTTATCTCATTTATTCCACTTAATCACCTTCCCAATTAATTAAATAGATCTCTTTATTTAATTAATTCCCCTTTACATGTCTCAAAATAACTCAAACTAAATATTTGAATTAATCCTTTATTACCACATTGCAACATGTGTCACATGACTATAACTCTTCACATGCACAAATAATTTAAATAATTTTATTATTTAAATTATGATATTCTCACTCACATCCTATTTTTAGCCCCATTCATTGTGCGTCATAGGCATCTTTTCCTCCAAAATAAATAATAGAATCCCACTTATTTCCTCACATCCTAATTTTAGCATCATGTCATAGACCACTTAATGTGTGTCATAGGCACTAAAATAAACTTTTAATCCTAGCCACACATATCACAAATTTGACTTTTAATCTTGGCCATCAAATCAAATCAGTCTTCTCCTATAAATCAAGCCTTTCACTGGCCATTTGGGAGAATCTTCTTCTAGCATCCTCACTCTGCCAAAATTTCTTCTTATTTATCTATCTATTTTTTTTCTAGTATCTTTCATCTCATTGTTATCTTGTGAAATTGAGCAATCAACAATCAAACCTTCAAAATCTTGCATTCTCATGCAGGTGGAGAAGAACAATGGAGATAAATCAAATCTAGCTTGGAGATCGGTTTACTTTATTTTTTGGTTTTCATTTCATGCTAGTTTGTGCTCTATTGTACTTGTTAGGGTTTCATTCTAATTTTTTTATGAATTTTCGCTTAAAATTTTACCCTAACTTACATTTGGTGAACCTAACATAAATCCTTTGATCTAGCTTGTTTTTTGCACGTTTTATTGTTTTTTTTTATGCAGATTTGCCTGTTTTTGCACAAAACCTCAAGTTTTACAAATTTTGTCATATCTTCCAAACGGCTATGCATTTCTGTACAATATTTTTACAAAATCTTACAAATCATCTCAAGGGGCTACAGTAAAAACATTGAGGGTTTATCACTATTTTTGTAGGAGTTATCATTATTACTATTTTCTTCATAAAATTAACTTTCTGGAGGCAAATTATTGAATTTTCCAGAAATATTTACATTTCTGGAAGGATCTTGAAATTTGATTAGAGTTCTATGCTTTACAAATTTAATTTAGAGGTCAAATACAATGCAAAAAAATATGATCTTTGTCTTCTATAGGGTTTTCATAAATCTGCATTTTTGGGTGCAAAATAGGGAATTTTTCTAACTTCTTTACATTTTTGGAAAGACCACAAAAAATTAGTAGGGGTTTCTTCTTTGATTTTTTATTTTTCAGATCAATAACATCTTCAAATAATAAAATATAATTTGTCTATGTTAAGAACATGTATCTAAAATTGCAATTTTCTGATGAAATTTTTTTTTTATGGTTATAGTATAATATTATTTTTTTAATTTTGTAGGTGATCATAAGGAGCTATAGTAGCAGAAATATCAGTCATACACATCATATTGGAAAGAAAAAACTTTCAGGTGCACTCATTCTATTATCTTTATCTCTCATTTGATCAATCAACCTTGTTTACAAAACACTTGAATTTGGGGCTTTAAAACGAACATCTTGTTTGCAATCACACTTTGAAATTGAGCTTAAAAAGAACCATTGTCTTCAATCACACATTTTTACTTTGGGTTAAAAATAACAAGTGCTTGTACTGTTTTACACACATTTCAATTTTTTAAAGGGAAATTAACAACTGCTAGTGTGAATCAAATGTGTGTGTGATCAAAAAAACCTCACTTGGTTCACTTTTGTCAAAAAATTCATAGGAGGCTTGCTAGGGGATTTCTTCACCCCTAGGGGTGACCTCAATTAGGGTGTGAATTGAAAGACATGCTTCTTTGGGAGTTAAAATCTTGTCACTCTTGGCTAAGCCCCAAAGAACTTTATACCTTTGGGAAGTGAAGGTGAAGGGTGGGTTACCCCTTTCTCTCGGTTATGTGGTAGGATTTTTCTTTCAAATTATCCCTATTTAACCTCGTGCATCCTAGCTTAAAACCTAATTGGCCATACCCAATTGACTAGTTCTAGGACTTGTTGATGTGTCTTCTTCAAGTGTGTACTTAATCATCACATTCATAATTTCAAATTCAAACTTTTTTATGTGTCTTGCGTGTGTGATTCATGTGTGTACATGTGTAATCATTTGTTTTCAAATTGTCATATCAAGCTATAAACACCAACACATAAACATATCATTCTAATCATCCTTTTTCTAATCACATTCCAATCAATTTCATCCTAATCAATCCAAGTCATCCAATCTAATCATTCCACATCATCATCATCACCCTAATCCTAGGAAAGCACTTGCTAAAATGGTCCTAATCCTTAACAATCTTAGTCACAAGCCCAAGGTCATACGTAGAGGAGCTCCTTCACCTAATCATGAAGATAATCCAAAACCATATATCCTCCAAGGTGGGTCAAAATTTTCTCCTAGTGATGATGAGAACTTTGTAGATCCTAGTGATGATGAAAACTTTGTAGAAATCTTAGGTCACCTTAATGATACTATTGACAAGGGAAATACCACCCTAAGTTTGGAATCATACACCATTCCATCTACTAGTCCTCCATCACCATCTAATAAAATGACTATTTCAAAGCATACTAGTCCTACACCAACACCACCATCCAACTTCTCAAGCTCTAATCCATCAACCAAAAAATCCTTTGACAATTTTCTCAAAAGACTACTAGCACGGAATAGACCATCCCCATGTCAAACACCCATTAATGAGCTTACCAATGAACCTTTGAATGTCATGCCTATTCTTCCAACTCTATCTTATGGTCCACAACCTGTTGATCTTATATGTCTAAGTCAAATTCCATCATGCCTTCATTTCATTGATCATAAAGAGCATACCAAGCCTCTTCTAGAGCCTTCCACTTTCATTTCCACTCAAATCCAAGAGCTATGCCAAGAGCATTATCCTAAGCATGAGGAAACATTAACCTCTCATTCTAATCAAGATCCAGGCCCTTCTAATGATCCCACTCATAACATAGTTGGTCCTATTCATGATGAAGCTTCCCTCTATGATCTAGATCCTACCTATGATCAAGAAGGCCATGATGATCCTCTTATCCAACTCTATGCATTCCATGATCAAGAGCCTATCACTTCACCTATCCATGAGAAAAAAACCTCCATTGCTCCTATACACCCCCTACCTATTCCTATCCATGATCCTACATTATCCACTTGTCATGCTAAGACACATGCCTCCCAATTCAACATAGAAGATCGAACAAGTATCTTGGATCTTAGTGAATGCAATGTTAATCAAAATCCCAATGATCCTTCCATATCCACCATCAACTCCATTTCAAATCCATCATATCCACTTGGTTTTTCCATGCTAATTCATGAACATTCCTCCTTGGAACCACAACCACCATTATCCACTTCTCCTTCTCCATCCAATAACAAACTCGTGTCTAGTGTTCCATATACACCTAGTCCCATTATCCATCGCATGCTTCAAAACATGAACTACCAAGGTAAAGGTTTAGGCCTTCATGAACAAGGTTTTTTGGATCCCATCCATATCAAAGTCCCTCCACGCTCATTTGGTCTTGGATACTCACCCCAAGGTAAACAAGCTAAATATCTTGGTACTTCCTCCATCCATCATAAGTCCTCTTTCCACCATAAATCCTACCATATGCCTAAAATATATGTTACCATCCCTCCTCCATCATCTTACAAATGTCAAAAGCATGTGACCGTACACCTTCCTCCATCAACTTTTCCACCATTGCCTCCAACTCCTAATATCCCTCTATCTAATCTACCGTCACTACTCCCAATACCTAGTATCCCCATTATCCAATTCCCTTATCCACCTATCCATAAATCCTCTAAAAATTATAATCATGACCAATCAATGCACACATTGTCTAAACATGAAGCTTCCACTCATTCCACCATACCCATGGGATTCAAAAGAAAAAAATTTGATGCCTCTATCTATAAAGAAAAAAATCTAAAGGGTCCACATGCCCTAGGACACAAAAGCAAAGAATCAAAGAAAAATCCATCCAAAAATCAATATAAGCCCATACCTTCAAAAGAAAAGTCTAAAAGCAAAATGGTTTGGGTACCTAAGAAAAATGAAAAAAAGTCAAACGAGGCATCTACATCTCAAAAATCCCAACCTTCCACTTCCACCTCACATTCCCACTCTATTCAAGAATCTCATATTCCATCCCATAAGAAAAATAAAAGTCATAAAAATACTAAATCTATGTGGGTCCTAAAGCACTTCATCACCCATTACTTCCTATACACCCTCTACGTCAAAAGCTTCAACATTTATCATAGTGTGTGCAACCATTGGTCATGGTTCCTGTTGATGGTGAAAATGACACAAACAACATTAAACATAATATCTCTACTCTATTTCTCTTAAAAAAGAAAGACAACATATAGTAGCCTAACTCCCAAAGTCCTGGTAGTTGGTTCTCAACTATCCGGTGTCACTCAATTGGTCCATGCAACTGTAATGTTCAAGGGGCCTTTTTGGGTAATAAGGAATGCAAGCAACAATGAATTCATCAATCTATAATTAATGAAAAGGGGTTTAAATACAGAAAAAGATAGATCAGGACATAAATCAGTGAAACATGAATAAAATTATCTAATATCCAGACATATACTTTCAACAAAAAATGTTCCTTCAATAGATCAAGAAAAACCATAACATGATGCAATTTACAAAACAATCCATACTATTGCATGCATCTACGGTACTTAGTTTAACCATCACAATCACACATCAGAATAATTTTTAAGATTTAAAAGAAAAAGAACAAACTCTCATTCGTTGCTAAATCATAGATCAACAGACTTTCAACAATTCCATCCATACACAATTTAATGAAATAATCTTTAAAATATGGTTCCTTCTATTGATTCTCATCAAATAAGAAACATTTATGCTTCAACACACTCACTAGCATACAGATAGATTATGATTCATTAACCTCATCCAGTAAACTCAATTCTAACATGATACTGTATAAAAAAATGTATTTAAATTCAACTATAACTAAAACAACAAAGTATTCTTTCAAAGCTATGAAATTCCTATCTCCTACTATCAGGTGGCTAATTCTATTCTCATCAGCCGACCTTTACAATATGGCACCCAAAAATACATATAGGCGTGCAAAGAATAAATTCCTCTCAATCAAAATTGAGATCCACAAATTAAGGAATTGAAAACTCCTCAGAAACTTGGACTAGCTGATCTCCAATTCCAACATTCATTTCCCTGTGAAATAGGAAACAAAGAAAAAGGGGGAAAGTCATGTGCCCAAAATAGACTGCCAACTCATTCTTGTGTAGTTTTCTCTAGAATGTATTCATCATAACTAGAGAAGACCTATTGAAGAATATCTATATCTGGCCCATCAATCCAATTGTCCTCAAATTTAAATCTCTTCAGTTCTGCGAAAGAAAACCCCTTCATGTCTTTCAATTTAGTCACCTAGTATCTCACCACTGATACGATCTAACTAGAGTCTATCAAATTTCTGGTGATCTCCCTTCTTCTCTCTAGCTTTATCCCATAGTAACACAAGGTTTGATAACCTAAAGGCCTTTACCTTGGCCCTTTTGTCAAACCAGCATTTGACAATAACCTAATGCTTAGAGAATTGTTGCAAAGAAGCATCTCTCTGTTCCTCCATGTTAAGCAAATTGATTAATCTAACCTCGATCCTATCATCCTTTGTATAAAATTCCTGCATAAACTTAAGGATAGGTATTTGTAAGTGGATCGGGAAGACTGGGTCTTGGCCATAGAATAACTTAAATGGAGAATTTCCTAGGGCTGCTTCGATTCGGGTTCAATCTGCTCATAGGGAAAATCTCAACTGGGTGTGCTAGTCCCTAGGATTATTTTCTAACAATTTTCTTATTACTTTCAACAGATTTTTATTAGTGGACTCAGCCACTCCATTTCCTTGAGGGTTGTAATTAGATGAATACTTTAAAAATAATTTTATGTTCATAATCCCATTGAATGAATTCAGCTGAAGAAAAAGCAGGGCCATTATCACATACCAGGGAAAATGGAACTCCAAACCTGGTGGTGATGTTCTCAGTCAAAAATTTAATAACCACCTCTGTGGTGTTGATTTTGTAGGGCTAGGCCTCAGTCCAATGTGTACAGTAGTCATTTGCAGTCAAGATGAACTTGTGACCTGCAGAATAATTTGGGTTAATGACACCTACAAATTCCAGTGCCCATTGAGCAAACAATCTTACCTCATACACTAGTTGCAAAGGAATTGCCAGATTTCTTTCCCTAGGTGCAAAGGTTTGGCATACATGACACGTCCTGACATGCTGGTGTGCATCCTGAAATACATAAGGCCAATAATAGCCTGGTCTAAGAATTTGATGGGCCAAAGAACCCGCATGTCCTATACCATGTCTTCCATGAAACTTAGAAATGGCGTACTTAGTCTCTTGCTTATCTAAACAGTGCAGGAAAATTCCTTGGAAGTTCTTTTTGTATATAGATCCCCCTTTTAGCATGTAATGAGCACTCTTCATTCTTAATGCTCTCCTCTAAGTAGCATTCATTCCTTTTGGACATCTATTGTTGAGGAGGAAGAAGATCAAGTCTGTGTACCAGGGATCCTTAGTAAATGACTGGACAATGTACTACTGATATGTGATATTCTTGTCCACATCTACCATTGCCTTTGATAAACCCTGACCTCGGACGAGTTTTATTGGATGAATCTCTAAGTCAAACTCTTGTAGAATAGCCATCCACTTTCCTCTTCGTTCTCCCAATTCGCTTTGCATCAAGAGATATTTTATAGCCGGATTAGGAACTATGGCCATTACCTGGCTTTGAAGAATGTAATGCCTGAATTTCTTTACAGCTCAAACTAAAGTAAAGGCTTGCTTCTCCAAGGGTGGGTATCTAACTTTTGCATTCTTAAAAGGATAGCTCATGAAGGTGATAGGTCTTTCCTCTCCCTCACCTCTTCATTGTGTTAAAATAGTTGCACATGAATGGTTGGAAGCGAAAGAATAGATATAAAAGAGCTTTAGATAATTTGGGCTAGTCAAAACAAGTGCCTCAGATATTGACTATTTGATATGCGAGAAAGCAGATTTAGCCTCATTGCTCCATTCTATTTTCGCCCCTTTCTTCATCATTTCATTAAAGGGTTTGACAATTTCTATAAACCCTGTTATAAATTTTCTAACAAAATTGATCCTCCTGAAAAAGGATCTCATTTCTTTCTTATTGCCTGGCCTTGTTAGTTTCAAGATAGCATCCACTCTATCAAGATCTATGGATATCCCTTCTTCTGATATGATGTGGCCTAAGATTTTCCATTTAGATACTCAAAACACACTTTTTTGGATTGAGGGAGACACCGTAGCTTATACACTTTTTGAGGACCTTTTCCAAATCTGCAGCATGGTCTCCCCAATTCTTGGAGAAGATAGTTAAATCATCCACATAAATAATGATGTACTTACCTATCAAATCCCTGAATGCTATGTCCATTTCCCATTGAAAGGTTTCTCCAGCGTTGATGAGACCGAACGACATCCTCTGATAGGAAAATGTGCCCCATTTGGTGGTGAAGGCAGTTTTCATTCTGTCCTCATGACTGAAAAGGACCTGATTATACCCAGAATAGCCATCTAGAAATGACATCATCTGGGACCCATTAACATTTTATAGTACCTCATCAAGAGAAGGCAATGGGTAATTATCCTTCTCGGAGGCCTTATTTAAATTCTTGAAATCAATGCATAACCTAATTTCACCATTTTTCTTGCGCACAACAACTAAATTTGCAACCCACATAGAATGTCTAATTGGGAAGATTATTCTTGCAGATAATAGCTTTTGCAGCTCCTTCTGGATCAGGGGCTCAATCAAAGCATTGATCGGGCGTTGTTTTTGACGAAAGGGCTTGGCTTCTGGCTTGAGAGGTATGGTATGTGTGATCACTGAAGTGTCAAAGGTTTTTAGGTCATCATAACTCCAATCAATGGCTGCAATGTTCTACTCCAAAACTTTGACTATCTTTTCCTTAATTTCTTGAGGACAAGTCTTTCCAATAAGGACATTCCTTTCAGGGCCTAAGTGAGTCGGATTGATAGATTCATATTTCCCTCCATCACTCTCTGTGGGTACCCTTTGATGAGCCCATGGGTCAGAATCAAATATTCTCTCCAAAGCTACCATCCCTTTTGGAATACTATTACTTTTCAAATCCAATATCCCTTCTTCATCATCCTTCTCAAGATCCCAATCTCCCTGATCTCTTTCCAATTCATCTATTATCTATCCTTCGAAGACATCTCAACTTTCCAAAAAGGCCAATATATGCTGGTAATCATCAAATACTTGAAAATTATGGACATTATCAAGGACAGCTAGGATTGAGACTAATTCAACTGAAAATCTCTTTAGGTTAGAATCTTGCATAGTTTCCAAGGTGCTAGCAACAACGACAAGAGCATCTGCAATTTGATTAGCTTCTCTAGGGATCATAGTGATCCCAAAAGCATCAAAGTCTTCAATCAAATTCCAAATTATATTTTTGTACGCAGCCAACCTTTTGTTATGAAAAGTATACTGGCTACGTACTTGCTTTACAATTACTTCAGAATCCCCCATTACCCTGAGAGCAGTGACCTTCTTTTTATGAGCAAACATAAGTCCACAAGCAAGTGCTTCATATTCTACCACATTGTTTGTGTAGCCAAATTGCAACCTGTAAGATGCAAAGTAAGTCTTCCCTTTTGGGTTGGTTAGTTCAATCCCTACTCCACTTCCTGCTTTGGACTTGGAGCCATCAAATTTAAGACTCCACAGTTGATCTTTAGCTGGGAGTTCCTTCCTTTTAGGGATAACAGAGGATGACTTACTTGGGATGTGTGGCGGCTCAGACTTTTGCTGGCCATCAAGAGTTGGAAATGACTAGGGGCTAGGCTCACTTAAGGGTTTTTCTATATTTACAGCTTGCTCAAGAATCACTTCCTGAACAACTTCTTGGATCAAGTTGCAATCCAATTCATTTTTTATCAATGCCTTAGGCATTGGTAGAGTATCTGGGGTAGGTGTACTGGAGAAAGGTTGTGACACCTCAATCTCCTCTTGAATCTTAGAGCATAGAACCTGAGTCTGCTCTAATGGTGCAGAATCTTCCCCTTGAGAAAGACTGGTTCTTGTGAGAATGGTAGCGTTCTTAGCTTCAAATGAAAATTCATTGATGGATGCTTGAGATTGATCTTGGCCAATCAATTGAGGTTGACCTATGTGGTTTAAGATATCTAGGAAAGGTTGACATGTCAATTTAGAATGATTTTGATAATGTATCTTACACCAATTAGGAAGCAAAAAACTGCTCAAATCAGTCTCTTCCCCTAATACCAGCCTATCTTGTTGTAATTTTCTTACTAGAACTTGTTGGTTGACCGAGATCATTGGGTCATTTTTTCTTAGGGGGCAGTGCATCATTAGGATTAAGTACTAAGAAGGTCTTGAATTCCTCTTGCTTTTAAACTCCTATCTCAGTCTTGAAGTATGCTACTTCATTTGGAGAATCATATTCTATAATCATATTTTGGAGCCTAGGCTCACTCTAAATTATAATCTGTGTTGCTATCCCTTTCCAGGGTAGCCACATGTGAGAGAAATCTAAAGACAAATATCCCCCAATACCCTTCATTAGCTCCCAACTTAGGAGCATACCATATGTTTCTAGGATATCAACCACTTGGATATCTATGTAAGTTTGGATCCTTGGATCCGAACCAGCCTATACATGCATATTCTTTAGTTCTCCCACCATATTAACCTTAGTTTTGTCTAACTAAATCACTTTCTTATTAGTCTGGGCAAGACTTAATCCTAGTTTCTTGCAAATTGAAAAGGGCATAACATTACCCGATGCTCCAGAGTCCAACAGACAATTATGCAGATTCTTTCCAAAGATCCTTAAACTCAAAAGGAAAGGTGGGGTACTGGTATTACCCTTATAGATGGCCGCATTTGTCTCCTTCACTCGAGTCACTTTACCTTTTCCTTTTGAACGATCTGCCTCCTCTAGGGCTTTCAACACAACTTCCCGTTGAGTCGGGCACCATTTCATAATGTCAAAGAATGACAATGATGTCTTTTTCTTTTGCAGTTCTGCAATAAAATCAAATTTTGAATCATTCCTAGCTTGATATTTAGGAAAAGAAGGTGAATTACCTTTATTATGAGAGTTAGAAGGTCCCTTTGGTGGTGGTGGGTTATTATCTACATTCTGAGTAGGTGGGACCATGTTGTTTGGGGGTGCAGATGTAGTAAATGGGAACTTATTCTAATTTATCAGAAAGTGACCACCTTTGGACTGGAAGGCTTGGGCATCATACACATCCTCTTCTTGTTCATTGTCTCCCTACATGGGAAATTGATATTTTTCCTCAATAGTCTCGTAAGTCATAGCAGTACTTACTGACCCAATATCTTGATTAGAATTTCCTTATGGAGGGTGGGAATCAACTTGCACAATCTTTACCATTTTCTCCATCTCTGGGAAATTGACCTCATAATGTGTTGTAGTATCATGTAGTCTACACCAATTAGTCATGAAATTGAGGTCCGCCACATTAGCAGTGTGTGTTTTATCCTCACCAGACTGATAGTTATGGGGAACTCCCCCATTGTTGGGTCCAGTGTTCCATCGCCTATTGTTTTTATTGGACCTCTGATTGTATCCTCTCTTCTAATTTTAATAATTTTGGCCAGAGGAGTTTTGGTTTTGGAAGTTCCTATTGGTGTTCTAGTTTGCATTTTGATTGGAATAACTACCCTCATTGTTATAACCTCCATGATTCTGATAATTTTGGTTTTGGTTCTGAGGGGGATTATGTCTGAGTTGGGCCATGTCATTGGACATTTGAGATAGAGTCTTTTTAAGAGTCTCCACCTCATTGATTAATTTAATAGTTTGTTCATTTTGCACATTCTTCCCTACTGATGGAGAATGAACATGAGTTGACCCTCCCCCTTGTTGCTGGTAGTTTTGAGATTTTTGGGAAGAATCTTGCATACCATTGGCGAAAAGGGCATGGTAGGTGAGGCCTGTAACTCAGACACAGGTCCATATTGGGAGTAAGACATCCCTGGGACCATATTGAACAATGGTGGGTTAGGCATCTGATAACCCATGGGAGGGAGTGTTGCTCCTAAACTTCTTGATTGCAAACTTATCTGTTGTTGCAATTTAATGGCTAGATGATAAACTTTAGACAAAGAGTCAATTTCGTTGGCAGCATAGGTTCTCTAAAAAAATAAGCCAATCAGGGGATCAACAGCTCTTAAATATGCCAGAATGGCAATATTTTTAGCCACTAAGTAGGGGTCTTGTAACCTGCGAAACATCCTTTGGAATCTACTATTAAACAAAGGCAATGGTTCATGATGTTCCTTTCTTATGGTAGCGAACTAATGATACAAGATGGTCGGGTCTACATAGACTTGGAACTGATTAATGAAGGCATTTTCTAAATCTGCCCAGCTTCGAATAGACGCCTGAGGTAGATTTAGATACCAGTTGTATGCCATGTATCCCAAACAATAAAGAAACAATCTACATACCATATCCTGGTGAGTCACTTGAGCATGAGTACAAGCATCCTTGAATGCTTGTATATGTTCCTCAACACTTCTTGATTCTCCATGCATGTACTTGGGGCAAAACCTTTCTGGATTCCTTGGTAGATCATGGATTCCTCCAAGAATAGTCCCTAGCGGAGAGGGGTTATTCACAAAGTAAGCCATGGGTGGTGGTGGGATCAGTTGAGCAGGTTGTGGTGATATAGGCCGAATTGTTAGTGACACTGGACAAATCGAGGGTGATATTCGTTGAAATGGGGGTGGTTTTGGTTGAACTAGGGGTGGTGTACGTGGATTTGGTTAAAATCTAGGTGGAGTAATTGGTGGTGGCAATGGTGGGATCAAAATCCTACGAGCTTGGAGTCTATGTCTAATCGAGTTTTGGAGTTCTTTTAAAGGTTCAGGGTCGGTAGAGGATCTAAGAATCCTCCCATATTTTTTTGGTGAGAATGACACAATCTGAGCCATCTTGTTCCTTCAGGCCCTCCTTCTAGCACTCGATCTATTGATGTTGAAAATAACACAAACAAAGTTAAACATAATATCTCTACTCTATTTCTCCTGAAAAATAAAGAAAAAATATAGTAGCCTAACTCACAAGGTTCTGGTAGTTGGTTCTCAACTATCTGGTGTCACTCAATTGGTCCATGCAACTGTAATGTTCAAGGGGCCTTTGTTGGTAATAAGGAATGCAAGCAACAATCGATTCATCAATCTATACTTAATGAAAAGGGGATTTAAATAAATAGAAAAAGATAGATCAGGGCATAAATCAGTGAAACATGAAAAAAATTATCTAATATCCAGACATATACTTTCAACAACCAATGTTCCTTCAATAGATCAAGAAAAACCATAACATGATGCAATTTACAGACCAATCTATACTATTGCATGCATCTACGGTGCTTAGTTTAACCATCACGATCACACATCACAATACTTTTTAAGATTTACAAGAAAAAGAACAAGCTCTCATTCGTTGCTAAAATCATAGATCAATAGAGTTTCAACAATTCCATCCATACACAATTTAATGAAATAATCTTTAAAATCTAGTTCCTTCTATTGATTCTCATCAAATAAGAAACACTTATGCTTCAGCAAACTCACTGGCATACAGACAGATTATGATTCATTAACCTCATCCAGTAAACTCAATTCCAACATGATACTGTATAAAAAAGTCTATTTAAATTCAACTCTAACTAAAACAACAAAGTATCCTTTCAAAGCTATGAAATTCCTATCTCCTACTATCAGGTGGCTAATTCTATTCTAATCAGTTGACCTTTACAATATGGCACCCAAAAATACATATAGGCATGCAAAGAATAAATTCCTCTCAATCAAAATTGAGATCCACAAATTAAGGAATTGAAAACTCCACAGAAACTTGGACTAGCTGATCTCTAGTTCCAACATCGATTGCCTTGTGAAATAAGAAAGAAAGAAAAATGGGGAAAGTCATGTGCCCAAAATAGACTGCCAACTCATTCTTGTGTAGTTTTCTCCAGAATGTATTCATCATAACTGGAGAAGACTTGTTGAAGAATATCTATATCTGGCCCATCAATTCAACTGTCCTCAAATTTAATTCTCTTTAGTTCCATGGAGGCAAACCCCTTCATGTCTTTCAATTTAGTCAGCTCCTTTCTTGCAGCCTTCACTCCTTCCCTGATATCCATCAATCTATCTAACAATAGATCCTCTCCATCATCCTCCTTTTGCATAACCTCTTGAAATGTATTGTCCCATTTCTCTTTTAATTGGCTTAGAGGCAAACCCTCTTTAACCGGTATATCAATATTAACTAGCATATCTACAACAACATCTAGTTCATCAAGTTGTTCATTCAAATCCTTACTAGCATCTTGGATTTCATTCCTATGCATGTATATAAAATCATATCTAAGCCGGATTATGCTAGAGGATTTTTCAAAGAAGTCTGCATTGTCTTCCTCAAGGATTAACTGCTCAAGAAGAATTGAATTTGGTAATTTATTGATATCCTTTATCCTCTGGACATATCCTCTATATTCTTCCTCCTGTTGTTCCAATGTTTTAGTATGGTGCTTCATTTCCTCTATTAACTCTAATGCCATCTTATGGATCTCAATGCTGCTTACTAACACCTCTCCAACCTCTTGGTTAAGCTTGTTTGTCCATCTGTCCATCATCCCAGCCTTATTCTTTATTTGCACCAGATCATCCACCTCTCTTTTGCTGTGCAAAACTGGTGTCTCTAAGGCAGCAATTTGTTGTGATCTAGGAGCAGAAACATCCTTCAAAAAGGTGTGCAGTTGATCCAATTGAGCTTTGAGCTCATCCTTTCCCTGATTTTGCTTCATCATCCTTGACTTGGTGGATGATGCTACAACATCAATCAGATTCATCTGTTGATTTCTTGTAGGCCTTCCTAAATTGACAGTGCCTAGTTGGTAGTCAGTGACCTGCATGTCTCCCATATCTTTATCCACTACTGGTATTGCACATTCTGCAATAATTTCTCCTACCTCAATTAGTCTTGTGGAGTGAATAATTCTAGCCCTCTTCTTGGGTCTCTCCTTTTCAATTCCCTTCATCATATCTTCCCAATCAAGAGGTTGTGGGGGAGCTATTTGTTTCTTTTGAAGATCAAGCTTCAACCAGGTAGGAGCACTCAGAGTGGTAGCCATCACTATAGAAGAAGAGGCAATAGTTGTAGAAGATAATGGCTATAGTATATTAACCCTAGGCTGAGAATCAACCTCCTATACATTTTGTTGTTCTTCCTCTACATTCTCTTTTGCAAGATTTTCAGCCTCTTCCCTATTCTTTTGCTCTTCTATTCTCTCATCTTCTTGCTCCTTTTTCAATTTCTCTTCCTCCAACCTCTTCTCTTCAAGAAGTTTATTTATTTCCTCCTCCAATACCTTGAGTTTATCTGATGCTTACTTCTCTTTTTGTTTCTTCTTAGCCAACTCCTTAGCATCCTTACTCTTCTGTAGGGGTTCTTCTTCTTTTCTTTTCTTATGGGCCTCTTCAATCATTCTAAATTTGGCCTCAAGAGGCTCCCTTTCTCTTATTTTATTGGCCTTTTCTTCCTCTAGCTCATGTATCTTTTGTACCATCTCCAATCTGTCATTTTCATCCTTTGTTATGAGCTCCTGCTCCTTTTGTTGTTGCTGCTTGATCACTTCATCAACTTTCTGCTTGGCCTCCAACTGTTTTTGTTGGAGTATTGCATCATCTTCTACCTTTTCATCTATTTCCTTTTGCTTTTCCACATCTTCAGCATGTGCTTGTGTATCTGAGGCTTTCTTAGACTCTTCAAATAATTCCCACTAATCCTCCTTCGTCAACACATGCTCAGTTTCCCACATAGGCATCTCCTCTTGTGTCTCCTTATCTGATAAATTATAATTAGAGTCTGTTTCTATGTCATGAATCTCCATCTCCACTTCCTTTTCCTTTAAAGCCTCAACTTCATCATGGAGAGCCCCCTTAGGCATTTCTCCACTTTGTTGCTCTGTAGGAGGGAGTTGGGTAGATGATTCTCCCATAATTGATGTTGAGGGCACCGATCCCATTGGAACTTCTCCTTCATGTGCCTCGGGCAATTCTTGGGTCGAAGCTTCAAGATCAAACTCCTCTACATCAGGAGGGAAGAATTCTAAAGGTTCTTTGGGAGGCATTCTCCTCTTGGTTCTCTTATACCATCTCCATTTCTTAGAAGTTTGACCCCCAAGAGATTTGGTTTTGAGTACAACCCATTGGATACACCTATCCAGCACTAGTCTGGCTTTTTTTTTTATATCCACTGGCTCGTTCGCATCCCAATCCACGAGGTCTAAGTTCTTGGTACCTATATTTTGTGATTCATACACAGGATCCAAAATTACACCATCATTTGATAGTGTTTCAGGAATGTCAACTTTGACACTAAAATTCTACCATAAGTGGGATAGGCAACCTCTCATAATTTCTCTTCTTGA
>VCHN02002586.1:0-16671 GCA_007115665.2 Sequoiadendron giganteum | reverse complement strand
AAGTCCCATAGTATTTCCTTAGGAAACTATACGCTGAGTTCATCTTGAACAAAATCCCAAATTATTTTGATATGAGGGACTTCCAAGGGAGAGGTGGGGGGTCGACACAAGATAGACCTGACACATAACCAGATCCTATGTGGCAAGCGAGATGACCTCTCACTAGGCTGCCTCATGAGCACATCATCATCCCTTCTGTCGCGAAGGAGAGTGCCTAAGTAGAGACTCTACATGCCATCAACTCTTTGACGCAGAGTGTCATCCAGCATGCTAGCCCTCTTGTATAGTGCCATCCAAGGGAGTCTTCGACAGGTGGGCTTCGATCCCATGTGTGTCAATCTTGTTGGGTGACTTGTTCATATGACCCCACCAACACTCAAGAGGTTGCTGCGTAGGATCCATCTACAACTATAGAGATGGAGAGGAAAGCTAACATTTTGCATGACGCATATGACATTGATACTCAGGTAAAAGTTAGCATGTTCATTGAATTTAATTTATTAAATTTCGATTTTGAAATGCAAGATTAACTAATTTAATTTTATGATTTTAATAAACTTGCAGGGTCATAGTGTTGATACTGGATACACCGGCCCTACACCTACTTATTTCTATAGTACACCTATCAGTGGGGTATGCAACAAGTAAACAATTATAAATTTATTACATGTTAATAGCATTGTTTTATGAATGGTATTTTAATATGTGATTTTGGATGTTGAATAGGCTAATATTGGAGGTTTCGATGGAACACCTCCCAATGCCAGTGGATTTAGTCAAACCTTCATGCAGGTAATATAATAAAGAGTTTAACTAATGAATTGTACTTAATAGATTTGTTGTATTCATATCGTTGATTACATTGCATTGCACATCATTCAAACTCAAAGAATTACTTCACATTCCATATAACTAGATGTTGATAGATGAAAAAATTTCAACTACAATATAGTTGTTTAGAAAGTCAACATAAGTAGTGATGCAATTACTTCACATAGCATAAGTAATAAGTCTAGGAGCAACTTCCAATTGCATTTGCTTGTCATGGCATTCCATGAGACCATATTTTATTGAGGCATCTTTTCAAACCATTCAATACCTTGTCTATGCTCCAAACTAGGCACCCATTATGGCCTGCTCTCACATATTTGAAACTCACTTGCAACTCTTTTAGAGCAACTATCCCAAATCTGGCTTTTAACGCTGAATTAGGCCACAATTAGGTCTCTTTTTCAAAAAGACACCTCTCCAAATAGACAACCAACACTTGAAACCTCCAAATAGTCAAAAGAAATCCAAGAAAACCTCAGATTATTCAACTTTCAAGTCTCCTCTCGCTCATTTAGACCCCTTTTCATAAAACCCTCACTTTCCTTGCAATCAATTAGGGCTTATTGAAACTCTTATGCCCTGACCTCTCACAAGATTATAATCACTTCAATTAGGATTATTTATGCCTGCAGATGCTCATTCCATCCTCAAATAGTGCTGCCCCAAAGATCTACATACACTTCCTTCACAAAATCTCTCTTTTTCAATAGTTTTTACCCTCTTTCACTTAGGGTTTCTCACTTATTCACTTCTCTGACCACTTACAACCTCTCAAATATCCTAAAAACCCTCCAATTCACCCACTCTCATAGTTTTTAGGGGATTCTATCCAATTCTAAACCCCTGTCCTCTTTTCACTCACTCTAGCCTTGTTTAAAAGGCACCAAAACTGATTTTTCACTAGGGCAGCGAGGAGAACTCACACAAAAAATTAACCAAACCAATTCCTTACCTTCTACACCTACTCCTACTTCAGACCGGTCCATTCCACCAAGAAAAAATTTCTACAAAAAGGTGGAATGGACTTTTTAGTTCATTTGGGCAATCAAACCCTTAACCCCAATTTTTTGACTACCTAGAGAAATCAGGCCACCAAAAGCTTGAAACTCAATATCAAACACTAAAATTAGTTTTAAATTGATGCCAATACCTAACTCCTTATATTCACACACATTACATATGCGCTATCACCTGCATAGAACCGTACATTGGCAGATGATGGAGGAAAACACAGAAAATAGCAGTATAACAGTGATATTTTATTAGTTTTCTCCTTCAAAATGCTTCAAAAAAAACTAACAATGACGAATCAAATATTTTAAACACTTTCCCAATAATTTCAACTTCCTAAGAGCCTAATATTTCCTCTATAACTACCTTGACTCTTCATATTCCTCCACTTGGCACCTTTTTACATTTTTACAACATTGATTGACAACTTTTGTTAAGATTCTACAACTTTATAATTTATGCCTAAAATGACTACCAAAGACCATTACAAACTCAAAAATGGCTATTTAAGCCTTATTACATCATGAAAAGACCTATACAACCTCAAAATCCTAAATTTGCCTCATGGAGGAATGCTCTTGTAAAGGTTCACCTGCACCACTTTTTCAAACAACTCATCGCCTTTTCTATGCCACCACATTTTCCATACATGTCTACCAAAGAATTTTATCAAACAATTCATTTCCTCATTGATATGGCTAAAATCTTAAAAAAGGTGCTTTCCAACAAACTATGGATGCTTGGAAAAAATCTATCAAAGCATAATAGTAAGCAATAACATAGACAAGGCAGTTAGTAGGTTGAAAAAATGCGTCAAAGAAATGCAGTCTCATGGTGATGGAATGCCATTCCATCACCATGAGACCACATTTCTTCGAGGCATTTCTTCAAATAGCTCACCACCTTTTCCATACATGTGTACCAAACCATTTTATCAAACTACTCACTTCCTTTTTTCTATGGCTAAAAGCCTAAAACAGGTGCTTTCCAACAAACCATGGATGCTTAGAAAAATCTCTATCAAAGCATAATAGTAAGCAATAATACCATAGAGAAAGCAATGAACTGTCTGAAAAAATGCCTAAAAGAAATGCAATCTTATGGTGATGGAATGCCATGACATGCATTTGTTTGTAATGGCATTCCATCACCACAAGACCCCATTTCTTTGAGGCATTTTTTCAAACAGGTCACTACCCTCTCTATTCCACCACAGTTATCGTACATGTCTACGAAAGCATTTTATCAAACCATTCACCGGCTTGCTACTATGGGTAAAAGCCTAAAAATTCATGCTTTCGAACAAGATATGGATAGGGAAAATAGTAAGCATGATAGTTAGAAATATATAGTTTAATAAGTACTCAAAATTTTATTTATTATCTCATACATTATAAGTCATGAAGTGGACCACTATTGTAGTTTTTGTGATTGAATAATTTGTTGTTTTATTTTCAGCTATTGCAAGTGGAGACACCTCTGAATTTGACGAGGGAAATGGAGATCGGTGTTTCATCTGCTATAGAATCCTTAATGGCTCTAACAGGGGAGGTATGATGCAAAGTACTAAATTTCAATTTACATTCATTGTTATAGATGTTAGTTCTAGTGAAAAAGAAAACCATTATTGATTCATGGTTTAATTTCTATTTGGATGGTTTATACAAGGCTTCAGCACTCCTCAGCCTAGGCGTGTGAATATTTCCCTCGAGGAGAGTGATCATCAGATGGCGGTAAGTGATTATTTTTTAAAATATATCATCTTAAATATAATGTAATTTCTATATATTAATGTCTTTACTGCTTATTGTAATAGATAAAACTTCACAAAGAACTAAACACTAGGAGGAGCACTAGGAGCACTCCTCAACCACAGCATAAATGAGTGATAGACGTATCACCATCCGATCAACAAGCAAAGGGCAAGAGTTTATTTCGAGGGGATGGAGAGCGAGGACTTTTGATTCCATAGCCCTTTGTTGTATGCCTACATGGCCTTTTTATACATATTTTGTATTGGATATATTTGACATTGTATGCCTACATGGCATTCTCGTAAGCCTATATGGCTATTTTGTACCTATATTTCATACTTATATCAACATATATTGATGTATGCCTACATGGCTATTTGGTTAATACAAAAAAAAATTATCGATGGTGTCCATATTTGCATTCTAAATTCATGGTTCAATAGATATGAGTTACGTGTATACTTTGTGACTTACGTGTGTTCCAATGTATAATTTGTGACTTACTTGTTTTCATGTGTATACCTTGTATTCATGCATATACTTTGTATTAATTTGTGTATACTATGTATTCATGTGTATACTTCAAGGCTTATATTTTTGAGTACTTGTGCTTCCCTTATTCACATGTACATGCTTGACTTATTCACATGTATACTTATTAATTGGTTAGCCCTAGCATTGATCATTGTTGTCCTTCATGGTTTGTCTTGAATATTAATTGATTAATGTTAAACAACTTTATGTAAAATCAAAAAACATGTTTTCAATTGGTATTGCATGAAATGATTCATAAAAAGATTTCAAAAAGTATCCTTGATATTATAAAAATAGATATGTGTTTATACACTTCAATTGTGTAGTCACCCTTTGGTTCTTTCAAAGAAAAATCTGCCTATGCCACTATTACACTACACAGGTAAACCAAATTTTGTATTGTGGAGCTATATTAAGCTACCACTCTCAAGACCAATGTAACAATGATACAAAATAATGTTTGAGACTGCAAGAAGACATCAAAATGGCTAGTGTACTAAACAAATTCTTATGATTTCTGAAGAATGTTGATAACTCTACTCAGTTGGCTTCTTTTTTCAAAATCATACAAATTGAACCCTGGCATCAATAGACTGTGTATATCAAGCTACCACAATTCAAGTTTCAACGATGAATATTTATCATGCATGTTTTAAATGACATTCAAGTTTATGGTGGTTTTGTTGTTTATATGATGTTATGTGATATTCTAATCCTAATTCATGCTTCTAGGCTGCATATATATATATATATATATATATATATATATATATATATATATATATATATATATATATATATATATATATATATTGCTTTTACATGTTTTTTGTACTAACGAACCCAAAACGAACTCAACCCCCCTCCAAAAACTTTTGGTCAAACTGGCAAACCGAACCCCCGAATCCAAACCCAAACCTCATACAACCTCAAAACCTCTTCCAACACTCTTCATTCTTCCTACACAAACTTAATTGACGACCAAATTATGCTGCCCCTTGACTTTACCCATTTTTACTCCCTCAAACCTCTCGTTTTCATTGAAAACCCCTCTTTTCCCAGCTAGGGCATCATGCCATAACATAATTTTGACCTCCCCTATGCTTGTAGACCTTTTGAACACATCAAACTCCACAACCTCACTCTATTTCCAACCTATTCTAACTTATTCTCAAGCAATTTTTTCTTTTCACCTCTTCTAGCCTTGCTTTTAAGGCCTAAATTATGAATTTTCAACAGGGGCAACATTAGTAATCTCTTCCAATGGCTTTACCAATGCTATTTTCTTATTCCTAATCCCTATCCCCACCTATATTAGGCCCATTCCACCAAGACGCAGCCTGAACAATAGGTGGAATGGCCTATTTCAACATATTACACTCAAAACCTTGTATGAGCAAGTTCAGACCTGTTTCTGAAATCTACTTCTAAGTTGCTTGGAAATTAATAGAATTCCATAAGAATGGATTCTAATCAAAGTTAAAACCATTCTACAATAGATTCAGATCATCTTAGAGAAAACTCATGTTGTACAAACCCGTACACAGGCTAGAAATGAAGAAAATGCATAGAAATTAACAAAGAAGCAGAGATATTTGATTGATATTCTCATTCAAACTCTTCAACAACCACTAACTTTGAGTTTCCAATAATCATACATTTTTTGTGTGGAAAACTCGGACTTCTCAACTGTCATGTGTATGTTTCTCTTTTCGATTGTTTTCCATGCAATCATAAGGGATCAAGCCGATTGAATGTAGGTCAGAAATTTTTTGTGTGTTTAGGTGCAAAAAAGGGCCATGCCTAGCATAAACGTACCTATCGGGACACATTGGAGCAATTTGTTTGGTCACAAGAATTGCAAAATGAAAGTTGCACCCTTTTGCAACTTTACATTGCTTGCATTTGACACTTTTCCCATCAATCGAAAATTGGACACCACAAGAAAATGGCTCTGAGATAACAAAATCCAAGATAGGTTATTGTAGAGGGGACCAATGTGATCTTGTAGGCTTAGATGGAGAGTTCGTAAGCGTCACATTTTCTGAGTAATAGCTCATCAAAGATTGCTTCAATTTTGCACTTTGGACCCTTGAGGGATCGATCCGGTTGAACGTAGCTCAGAGCGATTCCATGTGTTTGGGTGCGAAAAATGACCATGTATAGCGTAAACATACCCATTCGGATGTGTTGGAACAGTATGCTTGGTCACACGAGTTGCAGAATGAAAGTTGCACCACTTTGCAACTTTCAACTACTTGCATTTGATAACTTTTTCCCCAAGTGAAAATTCGCCACCACGGAAAAATGCCTCTAAAATAGAAAAAACTGAAAGAGGTTATTGTAGAGGGGCCCAACGTGATCCCATAGGATTAGACAATAAGTTTCTAAGCATCACAGTATCTGAGTAACAAGATGTTGAAGTTTGTAGTCATTTTGCACTTAAGACCCTTAAGGGATTGATCTGGTTGAACATAGCTAGGAGTGATTCCACGTGTTTGGATGTGAAAGAGGACCATGCCTAGTGTAAACATACCTATTCGGACGTGTTGGAACAGCCTGTTTAGTCACATGAACTGCAGAATGAAAGTTGCACCACTTTGCAAATTTTAACTACTTGCATTTGACAACTTTTTCCCCAAGTGAAAATTTGCCACCACGGAAAAATGCCTCCGAGATAGAAAAATCAAGAGAGTTTATTGTAGAGGGGCCCAAGGCGATCTCATAGGATCAGACGAGAAGTTTCTGAGCGTCACAGTATCTGAGTAACAACATGCTGAAGTTTGCAGCCATTTTGCACTTTGGGCCCTTAAGGGATCGATCTGGTTGAACGTAGCTCAGAGCGATTACCCATGTTGGGTGTGAAAGAGGACCATCACTAGCGTAAAAATACCTATTTAGACGCATTGAAACAGTCTGTTTCATCACACAAGCAATAGAATGAAAGTTGCACCACTTTGCAACTTTCAACTACTTGCATTTGACAACTTTTTCTCCAAGTGAAAATTCGCCATCATGGGAAAATGTCTCTGAGATAGAAAAAATAGAAAAAGGTTATTGTAGAGGAGCCCAACGCAATCTCATAGGACCAGATGAGAAATTTTTAAGCATCACGGTATTCGAGTAATATCATGCTGAATTTTGTAGCCATTTTGCACTTTAAACCCTTAAGAGATCGATCTGGTTGAATGTAGCTCAGAGCGATTCCACGTGTTTGAGTGCCAAAGAGGACCATGCCTAGCATAAACATACATATTCAGATCCATTGGAACAGTCCATTTGGTCACACGAGCTGCAAAACGAAAGTTGCACCACTTTGCAACTTTCAACTACCTGCATTTGACAACTATTTCCCCAAGTGAAAATTTTCCACCATGGGAAAATGCCTCTGAGATAGAAAAACCTGAGAGAGGTTATTGTAGAGGGCCCCAACGCGATCTCATAGGATCAAATGAGAATTTTCTAAGCTTCACGGTATCCGAGTAACGTCATGCTGAAGTTTACAGCCATTTTGCACTTTGGACCCTTAAGGGATCGATTCGGTTGAACGTAGCTCAGAGCGATTCTGCGTGTTTCGGTGCGAAAGAGGATCATTCCTAGCGTAAAAATAATTATTCGAACATGTTGGAACAATCTGTTTGGTCACACAAGTTGCAGAACGAAAAATGCACCACTTAGCAACTTTGCACTACTTGCATTTGACACTTTTTCCATCAAGTGAAAACTAGACACCACGAGAAAACCACTCTGAGATAACAAAAATCGAGAGACGTTATTGTAGAGGGGCCCAACATGATCTCGTAGGATCAGACGATAATTTTTTAAGTGTCACAGTATCCGAATAATAGCATGATGAAGTTTGCAATTATTTTACACTTTGGACCCTTGAGAGATCGATCCAGTTGAACATAGTTTGGAGCGATTCTGCATGTTTGGGTGCGAAAGAGGACCATGCCTAGCGTAAGAATACTTATTCATATGTGTTGGAACAGTCTGTTTGGTCACATGAGTTGCAGAACGAAAGTTGCACCACTTTGCACTGCTTGCATTTGACACTTTTTCCATCAAGTGAAAACTGGACACCACGAGAAAACCACTCCGAGATAACAAAAATTGAGAGGTTATTGTAGAGGGGCCCAACTTGATCTCGTAGGATCAATGAGAATTTTATAAGCGTCACGGTATCCAAGTAACAACATGTTGAAGTTTGCAGCCATTTTGCACTTTGGATCCTTAAGGGATAGATCCGGTTGAACGTAGCTCAGAGCGATCCCACATGTTTGGGTGTGAAAGAGGACTATGTCTAGCATAAACATACCTATTCGGACTCGTTGGAACAATCTATTTGGTCACACGAGTTGCAAAACGAAAGTTGCATTGCTTGCATTTGACACTTTTTCCATCAAGTGAAAACTTGACACCATGGGACAAACCACTTCGAGATAACAAAAACTGAGAGAGGTTATTATAGAGGGGCCCAACGTAATCTTGTAGGTTCAGATGGAGATTTCATAAGCGCCATAGTTTCCAAGTAATACCTCGTCAAAGATTGTTGTCTTTTTGCACTTTGGACCCTTAAAGGATGGACCTGATTGAACGTAGCTCGGAGCGATTGTGCTCTCTTTTCGATGGAATTAGGTGGGCAACAGACTTTACTCTGTTTTAGGTTTGGTTTGGTTGGATTTCAAGTGATTTTGTGCATTTTAGAAGTCAATTACTGAGGGTCAGTCTGTATACCCTATTTGAAGGGTTTTTAGTGCATTAAAATGTCATATTAAGCCTTCCACCCACTGTATGCTTTTGTAACTCGATGGAAAGGCTTAGGGTTATAAAACATGTGTACAAAGTTTTGTGTGCAAGGGAGGTGAATAGAGGGTTTTTAAGTGATGCCCTAGATGTCAAATGGTGCATTTTTTAGTGGAAAATGGTGGTTTAGTGCTAGGGTTTGAAGAAATCTTTGGGGGAAGTGATATCTCTTGAACTTCTAAGCTTGTGCAGACCTTTTTGAAGGTGTTTCAAGTTTTGGTTGGTTGTGGGAAGGTTTTGAGTATGGGTTTTCAATAAACCCTTGCATTACTTATGGATGAAGAGGGTTTTGGGATTTTTTATGTTAGAGGGCTTATCACGCCCTAAAAGTGGAGGAATTGGTGGTTTGGAAGAATGGTTAATGTTGCTTAATGGTGGTTTGTGTGTGATAGGAAGAATAAAGGGGGATTGCTTGTTTTGTGAAAGTTGATCCAAAAGAGTCTTATGAGGGTTTGATGTATATTAAATAAGGCTTAAATGGGTGCCTAAAATGGTGGCTTGTTGCGGAGGTTGTTAAGGAATTATGAGAGTTAAGGTGGGAAAAAAAGGTGTGCAGACCTACAAGAGTGACTAGGTGCAAAGTTGAAAATAAGCCAAGATTGAGTTTTCAGGGAAGGGAGGAGGTTGGAATCATTTTCTATCGTGGAAGTGAGTTGATTGTCTCCCTGTATTGCTATTAGAATCATTTCAAGTTTACATTTTTTTGTACTTTTTTCACATTGACAACTTTTCAATTTTTGAAATTTTACATCATTTTGACAAATATGCAACATGAACTCCAAAATGACCCCAAAGCCAACTAACATGACTTATTACATTATAAATTGGTCTAATATGACCTTATTCAATTGACAAAACTCAAAACACAAAACTAACTTAAGACTTCCATGAACCAAATTTGCTCAATAACCTTGGTTCCTCTGCACCAAATTTCATTATTTCAGTAAATCTCATTACAATGTCTTAGGTACTCTATTCTCACAGATCTTTTACAATGTCACTCATACATTCGAGATTCTCTTATAATGTCTACATCATAGGTGCTCATTATGAGGTTAACTTCAAATGAGTAACTTGAGATTCCCTCACAAAGCTTCACATGCTCTTTTATAATGGCTTCAAATAAGAATTGAAATTTTTCAACATCATCAAAATAAGGATGTTTCATTGCTTTTTTGGCTAAGATTCTCTTCGATGGCTCATAAATCAGCATTTTCTGGAAGGAGAGACCAATCAATTTTTAGTAGTTTACTTACAGATACGCAAAGTAAAAGAAGAAAAAGAAAAAGCATCCAAAATGAAAATGAAATGAAAATAGATGGAAGGCACTTACAGATAGGCATGGTAGTCTGTCAACTTAGTCACTCCTGGTCATACATCTTCACTGGGAGTTCCAAGATACCTATTGCACACAACACCTCTCATGAATAGAATATCTTGAAATTTGAGATGCTCTTATAATGTCTACATCATAGGTGTTCATGATAAGGTTAACTTAAATGAATAACTTGAAATTCCCTCACCAAGCTTCACACGGACTTTTGTATTGGATTAAAATCATAATTGAGATTTGTCAAGATCATCAAAATAAGGATGTTGCATTGCTTTTATGGATGAGATTCTCTTGGATGGCTCATAAATATGCATTTTCTACAATCAATGTTTAGCAAGTTAATTACAAATAGGAAAAGTAAAAAAAAATGATAGCATTGGCATCAAAACAAATTAATGTGCATACAAGTATAAAATTAATAAGAACCAATGTGCATATGCTTACAAATTAATCCAACGAACCATCCGGGTCTGCTTTACTCTTTATTGTGTCAACTATGGCCTCATAGTCAGACTCATGGACCTTCCAGAAGGTCTTGTTCAAAGGTCTACCCCCATATTTGGTCAAACGAACATTGGATTCGACAACAAGGTTCGAGTAGTGAAGAATCTTACAATGTGTGTCAAAGTTCTGAAACAGCCAATATTTAACACTCTTATGTGGATACCTTCTAAGCCACGTTCCAGTAATAGCAACTGAGCCTATAGGGTATTCGATGTTTTCTCCATCTATAACTAGGGCCTCCAAAAACAATTTGGCCTCAACACAATGACACAAGTAATAGTGTGTTCCCTCTTTGTTGTCTTCATCTGCAATAACTGCATAAACATGTCTTGCATTGATATGTGCAACAAATCTCTTGAAATTAGTCAACATTATGAATACAGTACAAACTAAGATAGCAATATAGAATTTCAAATACTAAGCAAGTAGATATATTACCTGGTTGAACTAGATCTGATACGTGGTCAAAGTCGACTGATATTCCATATGTGTTATTTCCAATGTCGTCGAAGGGTGATACATGTGAAGTGGGCTAAGATAACTTGTCAACTATTTATCAACCCATTCCCCTGACTCATAATCATTCCAGGCTTGCATTGTACATGAAGAACAAAAGCATGCCATCTTTTGTGTATCAATACTCCATGAACCTGCATTTGAGATAAGGAAAGAGTGTAGCTCACTTGATCTTGATAGTGTACAACAATCCTCATATGGTGCAATGTTAGTAACATCCATCAACCAAAAAAATCTATGAACTAAAGACGTACCTTCATTACCTAAACCCATCGAAGCATTACATCGCTCGATGATTGATCTTGCATCTGTCAACTTTGTCCTAGCTTTATACTTTAACTCTTCTCGTGCTAATGTTCTTTTCACGCATGCTCATGTACCATCATGCTCCCCCTTTCCATGCTCGGCCTCATAAAAGTTCCACATATGTTGAACACCTATAGTGAGATGCATCCTACACAACTAGTAGAACATGCGCGCGTTCTTGAACTGTGTTGCATAGTTATCTGACCATATTATATGTCGATCGTATGCTATACCCCTCTGAGCCAAATCACTGTAGAACATCTAGAAGAAACCTTGCACGAACTCTGGAGAATGTGTGCAATCATCACTAATATAAAAGTGATACTCCCGCAATACCTTTCTTTGGTCCTATGTACTATCAGCTACATGAATGAGTGTTATGTGCACAAATATTGAAACATGTGTGGAGTTGTAATACTATGGTTGCACCTCACACTATGGATGTAGAGTGTAGTTCTCTACAAATTCAACCACTGATACTATGCTGCCAACTGGAAAGGTGTCCTTGCATAGCTTGAATTGTGTGTCTAGCCATCGGGCTCTATGGGTATTCCTTGTATACTCATACACTATATTGTCACGAAACATGGACATAAACTGATACACTAGAATCTTCTGAATAACCAAATCATGTCTTTTTTCTTGAGACCCATCTTTTGTAACGTATGCCACTGTTTTATACTTCTCGAACTCTACTATTTTATGTCCCACCTCATCTGTGCTTTCCATATGTTGACATAGTGGCATTCATTGCAAGCCACCGCAATGCTGACATGAACCATCCAAGCATGTTGTCCTCTAGAATATTTGGCCATCCTCTATTTCACATAAAAAAATTGATAAGAACTCTCTTGAATATTTTGGTGGGGCTTCTATGCCACAATCCTACAAAACATCGTTAATATGCAAATCTAAACATATAGAACAATAAACATCATAATGGTTAGAGAATTCAATATGCAGTCTACAGCAACAAGTAGTGTGTGTGTGATTTATCTTGACATAAAAAGGTTTAAGAATTTCAAAAAATCTTTGAGAAATACTAATTTGAAGATAATCATTTTAAAATTTATGAAAATTTGGGTTTGAGTCCTATCCAAAAAATGCTTTGGATGTGGCTCACGGTTGCGACTACCGATTCTCCTTCTTACGACATCCCTTTGATTCGGAGATGGCCTTGTTTTATTCTTCCAATACTCTTCAATTAGTGTTCTCAATGCTTCAACAACTTTTTTTATCTTTTTGTGGCAGTCTCCCCAAGAATGCCTATCATTCATTTGAATCAGTGCCCTCAATTCTTTGCCACCTTTGAATGGCTTTCTTTAAAGTTTTTCTACAAATTCTCATTTGTTCACTCATTTTTTTAATGAGACGATCTCTCTTTATTTGACAACTTACCAAAGTCGATGTAATGACACGTCGGGTGATATTACTATCCTTTGAGCGTGAGGTCTTACCCACACTCTCATAAGCATCCATTAGATTATTCACAATAGTGTTTTCACTTGATGCATTCGATGTTCTCATCCCAAGAGTCTTCATGATGTTTCTATACTTTAAACCCCACATCATTTCAACAAATAGTTGACATCTTGCGGTCTCATTTAGCCTTTCAAAGAAGATTTTCCAAATTTTATCAGCATATCTTCTACAAGCGTGTGATGGAATCTTACCTTCCATTTGCTGCAAAATGTGCTCATCAATATTAATCAAATACTTTGGCTTTCTATGCAAAATTCTAGGTGGTGTTCTTCTAGGCACATACATCTCAACATTAGCAATTTCATCAATATTTAATTGAGGTGGGCTAGATTGCGTACCTTCAATCGAGGGTGGAGTAGAAGACATACCTTGAGGTTCACGTGGGGATGATGGCATACCTTCTTCGTCAAATCTGGGTGATGATGTACTCTCAACTTGAGATGCGGTGGATGGTGTCCAGCCATATTCACTTACGGTAGATGGTGTCCCTCCATATTCACTTGTGGTAGATGGTGTCCCTCCATATTCGCTTGTGCTTAATGGCGTCACCCCTCGTATTCACTTTCCGTAGAGGGTGTGTCTCCAACTATGGTATCTGAATCTGTCCTACAACGACACTTTCGCATTCATGCCCTTTGTGTTGCCAATTTTTGTTATCTTTTTTACGGTTGAGGTTCCTCTATAATTGTCTTGTTTTTGTCAATAGTTTCCATTTTCTTCTTTTCACAATATGCCCTAAACCATTCTCTCTCCTTTTCTTTGAAGGTTTGGAGCTCTTTGTATGTTGGTTTCTTCCTTGTTCGTTTCTTCGTCATGGTAATGAGACGAATATTAGTTCATGGTGTTTGATTCATTAGATGAACGTTTAGATAGGTTGTTTTATCCAATTTGCAAAAATTATAAAATGTTGTAAAAAGAGGTCCAAAATAGGTTCTAGGTGTTTTTTTCTTAGAAAAAGGTCTTGGTGGACCTTTTCAACATGTAATTACTTAATTTGGTGGTTCTTAGGTGTTGAGGGATTCAAAAGTGGGAAAAAAGCAAATCTTGCAAAATTGTTGTCAAGGTAAAAATGCAAAAATTGACAAGTGGCAAAATTTGGAAGTCTAGGAGTCAAGTAGGTGAAAGGTTGGTTTGGGTCCTTTGATATGGTCAAGAAAACATTGAAATTGATGGAGCACCTCGAGCAAGAGGTAGAGGGGATGTAAATAATGGAGAAAACAATAAAAAGACCCTATTTTATATTCAATTTTCTATGTTTGTGTTGGTAAAACAGCATTGTGAAGCATTGTACAGCCCCGTACAACCATATTTTTGTGGGTCAGTCATTTGGAATAATTAAGCTATGAGTCTACAGCATTCTCCTTTTTTCCTCACTCAATTTCAAGCAAATTTCAGTAAGTTATTGCTTGTTTACTGAAGACGGTTCAAAACCCTAGCTAGGGTAAATAGAATTAAAAGAAAATTGCATTTCTCTTATTCTAACAAATGGAATCACTTGAAATTTAGTAAGAAGGTCTCTTTTTGTGTACTCTTTCATTTATCAAATTTTCAGACCGAGTGGTGATAGTTAGCTTTTAAAATCATGATGCCCTAGGCCATATTTTGGTGAAAAATCAAGAAAAAGCACAATGTACAGTGAGAATTAAAGAATTTGTTTATGGTTTTTGATTCCTTCTTGAAGATATTGTTTTTAAAAGGTGTTTAGGGGTATTTTGAATCTATTTCAAGATTTTATTTGGTGATTTTTCAAGTTTTTGAAGTCCATTTAATGACTGTCCTACCATGACAGTGATGTAATAGTCCTAATTTTCAATCAATAATGGTGGTTTAGGATACATGTTTGATGAGTTATTATGAAGTAAGTTTGGAGAATGATTCCTTAATGTTCTATAGAGATATTTATGCATGTTTGAAGCATTAAGAAGTATAGATAGTCTTGGAATTGAGAAGTTTCTTATTGATAGGGCCTAAAAGGGCCTAGTTTGCTAATTAGGAGAGTCTGTTTTGAGAAGTTTTCATATTGGATATATCAAAGTTGGTAATTAGGTTGAACCAATTAAATTGATGTTGTTTAAAGTGTTTGAGAATTTTTTAAGGGATTGTGTGCTTAGAACTTAGTTTGATGTCTTCTATCCATGAGTTTTGTGAAGGTAAAGGAGTCTTAATTGAATGGACAACTTGAGATTTGGTTCAGTTTTGATAAGTTGATTAGAATGAGATTGAGTTAAGTTGTTTCCTTCCTCTAGCATTACATCAAACTACCCTCGATGGTTTGTTGTTTTTGGTAGATGCTCTGCAAGATAGGCTACATCTTTCCCCATTTTGCTAAGTTATCCTTGAATACAGAGTCTTGAAACAATGGAGAGAAGGGCTAGAATCCCTTGTAGGTAGACTAATCAAGGAAACATTTAAAATATATGATAACATAGATGATGATGTAGCTTTTCTGATGAGGTAATTTAGAAATAGAGATGAAAACCAAAATAGTTTAAATTGGTGCTATTAATGTGGGAGGAGTATATTCCAATCTTTTAGAGACTTGTATGGAAAATTTGGTAGCATGGACAAGGCAATCAGTTGGTTTGTATAGATGCGGTTTAAAAATGTAATTGGCAAGTGTATAGAATTGTGTAATTTAAAATGTCGATTGACAACCTAAGGTTGTAATGACAAACAAACAATTATCAACATGGAATATGCAAAACAACAAAAATGAAAGAAAGCCATAATAGAATGAAAGAAAATGTGTAAAGACTTCACATACCTAAAAAACCAGAGTTTCAAATGGAGTTCTACCCAATTATGTAGCCTTTGCTTCTTCTTTCTTCAAACTCCTCAACAATTTGACTTTTTCAAAAGCTTGTTCCCCTCCAAACTTCAATTGTATATTGGTTTTCACTGGAATTCAAATTTGAATTGATATTATATGCCTTTCAACATGAAAAATCTGTTATTTCATGCAAAGGTGGTGGAAAGATCATGAAAAAGGTGGTGGAATGTGAAACACATGCATGCACACTTCACAACATCATCAAAAAGCTATTTTTTTGTCAGAGCATGTGTAGAACCAGGAGAATATGCAGAATGTGGGTCAAGATCATGGGTAAATTGAGATTTTTACCATTTTTAGAGCAAGCCAAAATGTGCTCATGTTATAACACAAGTTGTTATTTCTTGCTAAAAATGACCATATCTCTACTTCTTCAAAATGCACTCGCGTTATGAGAAAGTTAGTTTTTTATATATTTAATTTATCTCTCTTTGTATATACCCTCTACCCTAATTTTATCTCTCCCCTCTACCTTGATACCCTAATTCTATCTCTCTACCATTAACTCGTATACCCTCAACCCTAAACCCTAATTCTATCTCTCTCCCCTCTACCCTTTACCCGTAACACTTATACCCTCTATCCTCTACCCTTTATCTCTCTCCCACTCCCTCCCTCTCCCTCCCCCTCTCTCCCACTCCCTCACTCTATCCCACTCTCTCTCACTCCCTCCCTCTCTCCCTCTCCCTCTCCCTCCATCTCCCTCTCCCTCCCTCTCTCCCTCTCTCCAACTCTCTCTTTCTCCCACTCTTTCCCTCTCTCCC
>VCHN02003510.1:10000-14013 GCA_007115665.2 Sequoiadendron giganteum | reverse complement strand
TTCTTATGAGCCTCCGTCTAACTCTCGGGCCTGCTTGGGAGGGTGTGCTCCATTTTGCTCCCCACCGCAAATTCTCCCAATTGCTATGCATGGTCTCTCTCGGCGTCTCAGAACGGCCTCGGCATTGGATGCTTTGCGTAAAACGGATCGGCACTGGTAGCCTCTCCAAAGCCGTCCATGTCGAGGTCTAGTAAGGGAGCCTCTGTGTAGCTTTTGGGTTGTTTTTGTTTACACCCGACTCCCGCCTGGGATGCTCGACTGTTATGCGTGGGCTGTCTTGCCGTCTCGGAACGGGTTTTGGCTTTGGACGCATCTCGGGAAGTGATCGGCACTGGTAGCCGATCCAGATTCGTCCAAATCCGCCCCCAGTAAAGAGATATCTTGGGGAGCCTCTGTCTAACTCTCGGGCTGCTTGGGCGGGTGCGCTCCGCTTTGCTTTCCAACACAAATTCTCCCAATTGCTATGCAAGGTCTCTCTCTGCGTCGGCTTGGAACGGTCTCGGCATTGGATGCATTGCGTAAAACGGATCGGCAATGGTAGCCTTTCCACGGTCATCCATGTCGGGGCCTAGTAAGCGAGGGAGCCTTTGTGTAGCTTTTGGGTTGTTTTGTTTACATCCGACTCCGCCTGGGTCACTCGACTGTTATGCGTGGGCTCTTTTGCCGTCTCGGAATGGGGGTATGTTTTGGACGCATCTCGGGAAGTGATCGGCACTGGTAGCCGATCCAGATTCGTCCAAATCCGCCCCCAGTGAAGAGATATCTTGGGAGCCTCTGCCTAACTCTCGGGCTGCTTGGGAGGGTGCGCCCCGTTTTGCTTCCCAACACAAATTCTCCCAACTGCTATGCAAGGTCTCTCTCGGCGTCGTCTCGGAACGGTCTCGGCATTGGATGCATTACGTAAAACGGATCGGCACTGGTAGCCTTTCCAAGGTCGTCCATGTCGGGGCCTAGTAAGCGCAGGGAGCCTGTGGCTTTTAGTTGTTTTTACATCCCACTACCGGGTCACTCGTCATATGGGCTCTTTTGCCTCAAAAGGGGTACATGTTTTTGGACGATCTCGGGAGTGATCGCACCGGTAGCCGGATCCGCATCGCCCAAACTACCGCGAAAGAGATATCTTGGGAGCCTCTCTCTAACTCTCGGGCTGCTTGGGAGGGTGCGCCCCGTTTTGCTTCCCAACACAAATTCTCCCAACTGCTATGCAAGGTCTCTCTCGGCGTCGTCTCGGAACGGTCTCGGCATTGGATGCATTGCGTAAAACGGATCGGCACCGGTAGCCTTTCCAAGGCCGTCCATGTCGGGGCCTAGTAAGCGAGGGAGCCTTTGTAGCCTTTTTGGGTTGTTTTTTGTTTATATCCCACTCGCCTGGTCACTGGGTTCGTTATGCGGCTCTTTTGCCGTCTCGGAACGGGGGTATGTTTTGGACGCATCTCGGGAAGTGATCGGCACTGGTAGCCGATCCAGACTCGTCCAAATCCGGCCTCAGTAAAGAGATTTCTTGGGAGCCCCTGCCTAACTCTCGATTTGCTTGGGAGGGTGCGCTCCATTTAGGTCCCCACCGCAAAATCTCCCAATTGCTACGCACGGTCTCTCTCAGCGTCTCAGAACGGCCTTGGCATTGGATGCTTTGCGTAAAACGGATCGGCACTGGTAGCCCTTTCCAAAGCCGTCCATGTCGGGGTCTAGTAAGGGGAGCCTTTGTGTAGCTTTTGCGTTGTTTTTGTATACACCTAAGACCCCCGCCTGTGACACTCGACTGTTATGCGTGGGCTCTCTCTTGCCGTCTCGGAACGGGGGTATGGTTTGGACGCATCTCAGGAAGTGATCGGCACTGGTAGCCGATCCAGTTTCGTCCAAGTCCGGCCTCAGCAAAGAGATTTCTTTGGGAGCCTCTGTCTAACTCTTGGATTGCTAGGGAGGGTGCGCTCCGTTTTTCTCCCCAACACAACTTCTCTCCCAATTGCTATGCAAGGTCTCTCTTGGTGTCGTCTCGGAACGGTCTCTGCATTGGATGCATTGCGTGAAACGGATCGGCACTGGTAGCCTTTCCAAAGTCGTCCATGTCGGGGTCTAGTAAGGGGGGAGCCTTTGTGTAGCTTTTGGGTTGGTTTTGTTTACACCCGACTCCGCCTGGGTCACTCGACTGTTATGCGTGGGCTCTCTTGCCGCCTCGGAACGGGGGTATGTTTTTGACGCATCTAGGGAAGTGATCGGCACTGGTAGTCGATCCAGACTCGTCCAAATCCGGCCCCAGTAAAGAGATTTCCTTGGGAGCCTACGTCTAACTCTCGGGCTGCTGCTTGGTAGGGTGCGCGCTCCGTTTTGTTCCCCACCACAAATTCTCCCAGTTGCTATGCAACGTCTCTCTCGGCGTCTCGGAAAGGTCTCGGCATTGGATGCATTGCGTAGAATGGATCGGCACTGGTAGCCTTTCCAAAATCGTCCATGTCGGGGTCTAGTAAGGGGAGAGGGAGCCTTTGTGCAGCGCTTGGGTTGTTTTTGTATACACCGAGGACCCCCGCCTGGGACACACTCGACTGTTATGCGTGGGCTCTCTCTTGCCGTCTCTGAACGGGGGTATGTTTTGGACGCATCTCGGGAAGTGATCGGCACTGGTAGCCGATCCACAGCTTCGTCCAAATCCGGCCTCAGTAAAGAGATTTCTTTGGGAGCCTCTGTCTAACTCTCGGATTTGCTTGGGAGGGCGCGCTCCGTTTTTCTCCCCAACACAACTTCTCCCAATTGCTATGCAAGGTCTCTCTCGGCGTCGTCTCGGCATTGGATGCATTGCGTAAAACGGATCGGCACTGGTAGCCTTTCCAAAGTCGCCCATGTCGGGGTCTAGTAAGGGGGAAGCCTTTGTGTAGCTTTTGGGTTGGTTTTGTTTACACCCTACTCCGCCTGGGTCACTCGACTGTTAGTAGTGGGCTCTCTTGCCGTCTCGGAACGGGGGTATGTTTTGGACGCATCTCGGGAAGTGATCGACACCGGTAGTCGATCCAGACTCGTCCAAATCCGGCCCCAGTAAAGAGATTTCCTTGGGAGCCTACGTCTAACTCTCGGGCTGCTGCTTGGGAGGGTGCGCGCTCCGTTTTGCTCCCCACCACAAATCCTCCCAGTGGCTATGCAAGGTCTCTCTCGGCATTGGATGCATTGCGTAAAACGGATCGGCACTGGTAGCCTTTCCAAAGTCATCCATGTCGGGGTCTAGTAAGGGGGGAGGGAGCTTCTGTGTAGCTCTTGGTCGTTTCTGTATACACCCAAGACCGCTTCTGACATCGGACCGTTATGCGTAGTTCTTTGTCGCTCTCTAACGGGCATGTTTTGACGATTCGTGAAGTGCGATCTGCGACCGGTACGATCCGACTCGCCTCAACCGACCCAAGAAAGAGATCATTCCTGAGCCTGCCTTAACTCTCTAAGCTGTTTCGGGAGTGGTGCAATCCATTCGTTCCCGCCAACAAGCTCAATCGCTATTCGTATGCTGAACGGCCTCGGCATTGGATGCATTACGAAAAACGGATCGGCACTGGTAGCCTTTCCAAAGTCGTCCAAGTCGGGGTCCAGTAAGGGAGCTTTTGTCTAGCTTTTGGGATTTTCTTTATCCCCACCCGACTCCCGCCTAGGACACTCGACTGTTATGCGTGGGCTCTTCCGCCGTCTCGGAACTGGGGTATGTTTTGGACGCATCTCGGGAAGTGATCGGCACTGGTAGCCGATCCAGACTCGTCCAAATTCGGCCCCAGTAAAGAGATTCCTCAGGAGCCTCTGTCTAACTCTCGGGTTGCTTGTGAGGGTGCGCTCGAGTTTGCTCCCTACCACAATTTCTCCTGCTCCCGGTTTTACCCCTACCAATTCCATAATGCTCGGCTCCACCCTTATGGTTTTACCCCGAAACCCCAAACACCCACTCGGTTTCACTTAAAAAAACCCCCACTGCCCCCAAGGACACCCGATTGGTATGCAGGGGCTCTTTTGCATTTCCCGAACCGGCTCGACATTGGACGCCT
>VCHN02000271.1:0-46795 GCA_007115665.2 Sequoiadendron giganteum | reverse complement strand
GTTTAGCCCCTGAAATAGCCCTTGTGGGACCCATTTTACACTTTGGGAAAATGAGTCCCATTTGAGCTATTTTTAAGGTTTGGGTGGGAAAAAGTGGGTTTTTAATTCAAATTTATTTAATGTTGACCTTAGGGATCAAAATAATGGTCATGTGAGTGGCTTGCCTATATAAAAAGCTTCCAAATCATTATTTCATCTAAGCAATCCCTAAGCAAGCTAAGTAATCCAAGCACCATCAAGTTTACATGCTATCAATTCAAGCATTCAAGAGTTAAGAATTCTAAGGTCATCAATATAGCTTTCAATATCCATCATCATGTTAAGCATACCAAGCATCAAGCATGTTAGTGAGCTAGTGTTGTGATGTAGCATTGAAGATCCAAGACCAAGCATTGTTCTACTCTTATTGTCAAAGATCAATCTGATCTACATCCTTCATGGCCATTTCATGTTGAGTTGAAAATTTACAAGACATCATTCAAGGTTTTAATTTCCATGATTCATGTTCTTTGTTTCATGCTTCATGCCTTCATTCTATTATTTCATCATTTGGTTTAATTACCTATATGGGGTTTGACCAAGGCGAACCCCTATCCCCTAAAAATCAACATCTTCTCTCTCTTTCTTTGTTTAATTACAAATCTAGGTATCTTGGAGCTTGGATAAAATTGAAGAATAGGTTTTAAACTTTTTGGAGTCATCTCCCTATTTGCAAGGTCAAAATATTCACAAAAAAGTCACTTACAGCCCCAAAAATCAGGGTTTCAGATCCAGACATCTAGAGGAACAAAAAGAGTAGACTAAGAGGTGCAGATCAAAACTTTGAATTTATAGAAAAGACAAATTAGACTCATTCACCACAAGTGGTGAATGAGTCCCATTTTTGGTCAATTTTGAGATTTTAACAGTTTTAGACATCCTTTTCTGAGAAACCTGTTCTTGTGTAGAAATCTTGATCTGGGATTGATTTCCCCAGATTGGCGAATGAGTCCCAGTGGGCCAAAATTTTAGAATCAACAACATTTTCAGTCTCCATCCAAGTCTCCACAAGTTTCCAGTTGCACACTTTTAGTTTTATAGCTTTCTCTTTGTTTCATTTGCATTTTTAGTTTCATTTTGTATATCACATTATGTTTTCCAACATCTTCTTTTCCAAGTCCAAACTTGGTGGTGAACCCCTCATTTCCTATCATTCAATCCCCTTATAACATTCCCTTTGTTATATTTCAATCTCCTTTGCATTGAAATCTCAAGGATTTGTTCTTAAATGTGGAGTATAGAAAGACTTGTTGCCCTAGGTCCTAAAAACCCAGTAGAGCACCAAATTTCTATTCTACATTTTGGTGAACCTACATTTCAAATACCTTATTTTCTATTTTGGAGTCCATCATCATATCGTACTTATCTTGCATTAACTTTGCATTAGGGTTTTCATTAGTTAATTTGCATTCTAGGGTTTCAAATTTTTTGCATTAGTGAAAGTGCATATAGATTGCATTTTTGCATCCCAAATCATCTCAAATCATTTGAAAAATGCATTTAAATTTAGGTTATAGATCATACAAACTAAAAATCATAAAAATCAATTAAAAACTTCTAATTTTTTTGAAAAAAAATTCCCATTGGAACTCATTCACCACCTTGGGTGAATCGGTTCCTTTGCACCTCTAAAACTGCCTTTTACAACACTAAAAATCTTGTTTTTAAGCTTTTGTTTGCTTCCATTGTTTATATGTTTCAATGGGTTCGATTTCTATTACATGCATTTCACTAAAACTAGCTTAAATTATTCCATTTCATGCATTGCTTAATTTTAAATTTTCATTCACAACATTCCATTTTCATATAATTGCATAAAGTAATCAATCAGTTACCTTGTTTCAAATCTGAAAAATTGCATTTAAACATTGCATTGCACTTAATTTACTTTCTCATGTTAGCATGTTTTCTTTTGAATCATTTAGTGTTTCTATAATATCAAACGGCTTGTATGATTCTATTTTCTCTACTCATTGGCATAATCTAGGAAAGCAAAGCAAAACCTTTGATTAGCATGTTGGATACCCTCCTAGTATCTACCGGATTTGTAAGAATGTCATAACATAAGAGAATACAAGTGTAGAAAATCATAACAATAATACTTGTTCTTATCCCAATACCTCTCCTATGAGTGAAAAAGTTATCTTGGTGAAAGAAGATGCAAGCATTGAGGGTCTAAATTTTCCCTCTCCTCATCCCCCTTTGGAAGACATTAGAAAACAAGAAGAAGAGATCATAGAAAAATTTCTAAATGTCACCTTGCCTAGTCTCCATTCATCCCTTTCTTGGGAAAATGTTTTTTCCAAAGAGGATGATATCATAATGACCATGACAATTAAAATTATCCTTCTCCTACTATCCCTCCTCGATGCGAAGAGGATAGGTCGGTGTTAGAAGATGCACCTATTAAGAATAATGGGAATCTTGTGCCTCCCTTCCCTAAGACGCCTACCATTTTTGAAGATCTATTTGATAATCATGGCAATAATAATGGTCCTTCTCTTGATTTAGACCCTATTTGTGATGACGCTAATTTATAAAATCTAATCATAGATTGTGATGAACATATTACAAGCTCTCCTACTAGGGTACATAGTATGGCACAAGAAAATGAGACTTCTCCTAAATGACACAATTTAACCCTTGATCATTCCCCTACTTGTGATGAAGTCATTTTAGAAGAACCAACCCTTTAATTTCAAGAATATTTGGTTTGTAGTTCTCCTAAAAACTATCCTCCTAGGGAGAATATCGTGGTGCAAGAAAATGAAAAAATTGACAATAATGATATTATACCATTAGATGAAGATGATGAAGTAACACTAGACTCTCATTCACCAAGGGATTTTAATATTGTTCAACCTCAACTCATTCTTTACCAACCTTCACACAAAACTCAAACTCAAAACAAACCTAAATTTATCCTTTACCCACCTAAGAATTGTGTGTTGCAACAACTGAGTCATAATACCATTGATCATACATATAAAACTAGGAAAAATTTGCAACCAAGACAAATACCTTCAACATCCCTCACATTGCCTAATCCTATCCTTCCTAACCCTATCTTATCGGGTCCTCCTCATGGAAAGAAGTATGATCTTGTTGAACAACTAAAGAATACTCCTACTAATATATCATTACGGGACCTTATTCAAGCATCCCCTCACTACCACAACATGATTCAAAATTACTTACAACAAGTTTCTATCTCTTCTAATGTGCAGCCAAATGACATAGCAACCATAATTCAAGGAATGAATGTTGACATTATTTTTCACCAAAGTGAAGTCGCCCCTTTGGAAGTGCAAAAACAAAATGAGGTTTTCATGATCATAGCTCAATATAATAGAAAAAAAAAAGTGAACCCTCGTGGATAATGGTTCTACCCTTAACGTGTGTAGTGTACCCCTTTTGGATAGGCTTGGCATAGACAAATCAAAAATTCAACTTGATTCTTTATCTATTACAAGATATGACAATGTAGGAAAAAAATAATTTGGTGCGATCACTTTGACTATTACAATTGGGAAGGCCACATTAGAGACACTGATCCATGTCATGCCTCATGAACTTTCATATAATCTTCTTTTAGGAAGGCCATGGATTCATGCAATGAATGGGGTGCCTTCTACTCTTCATCAAAAAATGAAGTACATCTACGACAACAAAGTGTACACACTCGAAGCTGATCCTGAACCAAACAATTGTTTAAACATTGAGAAAGGAAAGGAAAATCCTTTGGCAACATTAACACCAACCACACAAGTGGAACCCACACAACAAAAAGACAAAAAAAAACACATTGAAGAAGTCACGAAGCTATTAGAAGATGATTGGGATTCCTTAGACTTTGAACCAACATTCATGGGAGAATACAATATCATACACAAAGACTCTAAAAAGGGAAAAGAAAAAGTAGTAATGTCAATACAAAACTTGGAAGATCCTTTGAAAGCACCCACCTCAACCATGTTAGAAAAAGAAGCAAATTACACAAAAAAATTTGATGAACTTAATCATGAGCAACCACCAAATCCAAAAGAGATGAAGAACCTTTTATGGAAAAGGTTACGAAATGATGAAACAACTTGGTTATAATGGAAAAGTATGTGATGCTAGAGAACAAGGAATCGGTGTCCCTATAGAACCCCACACACAAGAAAAGACTAATGGTCTTGGTTATTGTCCCTCGAAAGAAACAAGTTCAAGTGTTCAATCAACATCAAGACTCTTACAAAAGATTCTTCTAAGCTGACCTTAGCAGTAGTGCATCCTAAATTGATGTACACTAGTGGTCTTGCTTGTTATCATTTGTAAGAAACAAATAAATCTTCGCTTAATATCAATGTCATCTCGCAAAAATCTAATGATTTGAATTAGTTAGATTTTACATCCTCCTTTCAAGGAGAGAACAAAATCTTGCAATCTAAAGAGTCTTGTGTAGGTATGACAATTAATACTAAGAAAGAGATATCTTTGTCGCAAAATAACAAAACATCTTCTACTATGGATCAAGAAATCATCTTGGCAAGGCTAATCCAAGATTGTTTGATCTCTCTCCCTCCAAGAACACGTAAGAAATTCTACTACAATAATTCATTTCGCGCCTATCATAGAGTTCGTGGTCATTCTACTAATGAATGTAAGGCTTTAAACAACAAAATTCAACATCTTCAAGAGTGTGGTGCTCTTCCTACAATGTTGAAGCACCTAATTCCTCTAGCTAATACTTACTTTCATCCTATTCGGCTCACCCTTGTCTTGCACTCAGTGGGGGCAAGGGGTTGGATAGCCTTGCCCTTGTATGATTTTGAATATTTGTATAGGATATAAAACAAGCTACTATTCATAAGTGTTATCTATTTTTCTCTAAGTATCTAGAACAAAAAGAAGATAGATCTAAACTAACAAAAAATTACTTATCTTGAGAGCTATCAATCATAAGGGAATTGAGCCAAGCTATTTCTTTAGACACCATGAACCTTATAATAGAAAATATAAGACTTTAACTACCGTATTGTTCCTTTTAGTTTCATTCTTTTGACTTGTAGAAGAGATTAAAGGTCTACCTTAGACCTAAACCACTTTTCCAATGATGAATAAAGTCTCATCTATAGGTGGAAGTATTTTATCATAGTCCACTTCCATAATGGTATCATCAATATTGCCTAAAAATTGGCTTTCATTAATTTCTTTATAAAATCTTTGTCTTCCCCAAGATCAAATAGATTAGCTAAAAATATTAAAGTATGTCAAAATTTACCTTATACTAATTATCAAACTCTAATTTTTTCACCTAACATCCACTGAATTAGATGAAGTAAAAAAGATGATTTTTTTTTATAGTTAACACAAGAAAATCCATTTACCTTTGGCTACATACCAACCTTGGTGTATTCGTTGAATATTTTTGAATAGGAAAGTTTTTTTATTTTATTATAATGAGAGCTCCTTGAGACTTCAATAAAAATGACTTAAATGATCATTAATGGTTCATCAAAAAGGTATTAATGATATCCAAATACAAGGAAGAATAATTTTTGGCATGATCCAAACTAACCATCTTAATGACAAGATTTACAAGAATACAATTCATAATTATACAATATAAAAATATCAAATACGTGCAACAAAGAATTTAAATATTTACTTTATGGTTTGAAATTGAAGGAGAACATCTTACCTTTCAAACTAGTCAAGGGATCTAAATTATAGTCTATAGTACAACCATCCTTCGTTTTATTGTATAAGGGGAAAGAATGTCAACTTTGACATTGATTTCAAGTTGTAAATATGATTTATCAGTATAAGTTTCTAACTTATCTAGGAGACGCTAGAATTGTGAAAGAAAGTTGTTTTTTTAATAATTCAAAGAATTTTATTTTTAATCACACTAGTAATTCTAGTATAGGAAAATTTATTCTTATAAAGGAATAAAGTTACCTTGAGAACCGATTATCTACATTAACATTAGGATGAGTTAGAGGTTCTTCTATCTATTTGGTTAATCCTTTTTATGAAATTATTATAACTAGAAAAAATAGTCAACATAGTGTATCCTATACATATGATTCTTATATAGGATATAGGCTTAATTCCGGATGTATGAGGAATAATAATTTTTTACCATGATCCAAAATAACCATCTTAATAACGATATTTGCAAGTATACAATTCAAAATTATACAATATACAAATATAAAATACATGCGACAAAGAATTTAAATATTTCCTTTATGGTTTGAAATTGAGGAGCGCATCTTACCTTTCAAACTAGACAAGGGATCTAAATTATATTCTATAGTACAACCATCTTTCATTTTATAGTATAATTGGAAAGATTATCAACTTTGACATTGATTTATTTGTAAATATGATTTACAATATACATTTATAACTTATCTAGGAGAGGCTAGAATTTTGAAAGAAAGTTGTTTATTTTATAATTCGAAGAATTTTATTTTTAATCACACTAGTAATTCTAGTGTAGAAAAAATGATTCTAATGAAAGAAATAAAGTTACTTTGAGAACCAATGATCTACATTGACATTATGATGAGTTAGAGTCTTCTACATATTTGGTCAATCCCTTTTATGAAATGATTATAACTGGAAAAATTAAATGTTTAAATTTCAATATAAAATAAACATACATATTTATAATGAACTAATGAAATTATCTCTCTGTAATAATAATTACAAGTTGATATCAATAGGAATAAAATGTATAGGTATTAGAGGCAATTTTGTGACCTTTTGAGAGCCTTAGAAAGGGATAGAAGCATGTAGTGTGGATTTACTCACACCATGTGATCATCCAATATGGATGTAGAAAGGAAAGTCTAAAATAACTCGTAATTAGTGCCTACACATATAGAATAGATATTAAAAGACCATTATGTACAAGAAATATAAAAAATAACAAAAATTAAAAGAAAACTAAATTATAAATCTTAAACCAAAACAATTTAATAAAATTCATTTAAAGACAAAGGATATCATTGTGATAGTTGTTTCTTTCCAACTTGTAAAACTTGTACACAAAGAAAGAAAGGAGATCTTTTTTGGTTGGGATATTTAGGAGCTTGCCTCAGTCAAGCCCCCATTTCAGTATTTCTACCTCCATGAACATCTAAGATTTTGGATAGTATTGGAAGATATAATAAAAGATATTTCTTTGAAACAAAGTAATATGCTAGAGATATAAAAAAGATCTTAAATTTATTGTGCCAACACCTAATATATCTGAATGCTAGCATAAAGAAATTATGTACAACATGAAGGAAACAAAAAATGGACTATGATCAATTGGAAGTTGTCAAAGACCCCTATGAGAGATATAGAAGCTTCCATAATGTTTCCTTATTGAATCCCACCTTGAAGAAATGACATGCAATATGTCAGAGGGCTTCTTGTTCATTTAAAATACAAGAGCTTCTTCAAGGAATTACAAATTTTAATATGAGAGCATGATCATGAATGTATGTGAGAATACAACAAAAAAATAAAGTTTTCCTTCTTTTTCTTCCCTTTTTTCTAAATATTAAGGGTGATCCCACAATACTGGTTTACAATTTTTAGCCAAACTCGACACTGAACTGATTTTTTTTAACTAGAAATCTTCACTTTCGGGCACCTATAGCGGCTAAACCATGAAGAATTTGAAGATGATGCAAACTAGTGATTTGTGACATTTTGTCTGTAGATTCTTAATATATATATATATTTTGAATCAGATTGCATTTATTTTTCCATCTCCTTCAAAAACTAGTTTTTATCAGTAAACACCATTTTTAAGGAGTGATTCTCACCGTATACAACATAATTTTTTTCTATGAAGGATAAAATTCTTTTTTTTTTCAGATTTAGATTTGTAACTACGATATCTAATAGGTTCATTTGGTTTCATAGTGTTTTATTGAATATTTTTTCCTTAATCAAGTTTTGAAGTCAAACGAATTACAGCTCAGACATAGACGAACTATATACAACATAAATTTTTTTGTATGTATCAAAATTCATTATTTTTACTGGATTGATCAAGGACATCAATACCTAGCCGAAACATATTTTTTAGAATTTATTTTTGATAATTTACTATTTTACCACATGTGCAGAACCGAGAGCTTGATTTTCAATGAAAAACCTACGTTTAATCAAAACTAAAACAAATACATAATAAACCAAAACATATTAAATATATCTCGGAGGATTAAATATCTCTATGACTACCATCATCTAGTTGGTCTGCGGAAGTCTCCCTCCATTCTCATCATTTCAACCCGAGCCGGGGCGAATTTTTTTTGCAAGAATTGGTAAAGAGGGGAAAGGGAGAAGGGGAAAAACGGGTTCGCTTTAACTTCTTTGAGAAAACCCCCCATTGAATTTTCAAATGAAGGGGGGTTCGCTCGAAGCTCCCTTTTTTCAAAATTTTCCTTTGTTTTCAATTTGGACAATGTGTGAAATGTGGGACCCATCATTTAAGAGGGTTCACTCGAAGGGGGGTTTGAGAAAATTGTAACATCCCACTATGCAACCCCAAAGGTTAAGAGCCAAAAGAGGGCAAGATTATTATTTTTTGAACAAGAAGAATAACATACACATAAAGTAATTTCTTATTGGATAAAATAATGACAAACATGGCCAAGTATGGCCAAAAGTACAACCCAAAGGAGAGGACTGATCCACCCTCCAGAGAAAATCCAAATAGGAGCAAACAAGATAGCTCAAAAAATTTGCGTCAAAATTTCCTGCTCTAGAACTTGCTACTCTGGAACCTTCTGCTCTAGAACTTTCTACTCTGGAACTTGCTGGTTTAGAACTTTATGCTCCGGAACCTTTTCTACAACACACAAGACAACAACTAGAAGGCACCGATGCTCTGGAACCTTTGTTGTAACCAACAAGGCAACGAAAGAAGGCACCAATGCTCCAAAACCTTTGCTATAACACACAAGACAACAATAGAAGGTGTCGATGCTCTGGAACCTTTTTTGTAGCACAAAAGACAACAAACAAAAGGCATTGATGCACCATAACCTTTGCATCCTACCGTAAGAAGGAAACACACAGTCATAGCTCTAATCTTTGCAAGAAAACCAATAGAAAGAAAATCCATAAAGATCGTCATAGAACAAGCAAGTCTGATACCAACACTGGAACCTGCAAGCCAAATATAAACATCACATTTATTCTCATTAAATTATATGATTACATTCTCTCTCAAGGGAGTATAACATACATAAATGAATATACACATGAGTACCATAAGATAAAATAAGTACATGAGAGAGAACAACTCCAATTAGTGCTCCAATAATCTATACAATGGTCCCCAATGGCGGTAGCAACACCCCCCTACCATGTGGATTGTAGAGAGACCACCCCATCATGCTCAGAGGTAATCACAAGGCCCAAATAGAAGTAAAAAATAAAGGGTAAAATATGGCCAACACTCACATCAGACACGGAGCAAGCACATCATACAATGCATAAACTCAATGTCACAACAAGGAAATGCTCATTCAATAACATGTTGGGTAATACTCACAACTACTAAGGTGAAAGATACAAGAGTACATATCAGCTAGGGGGTCATCATGAATGCTCAAAGGGATGGCAACACATGGCAACAAGTACACCTCTCATACGAATGAGTAGACTTAACCATGCCCAAATCAACGCCTCGCAAATGGATAACTCAACGCCCCACAAGCGGATAGGCCTTCCCAAGTGCATCCTTAGACTCTTCAAGTGCTCAAGGCCATGCACAAGGACTCATTAACTTATAATTCTCTTACCCCCATTTTTTTTAATTTAGTGAACACTTGTTTGCTACAACTCTGCTACTATTTCCCTTGGTAGCCACTTACAGACCACTTTATAAGGCCACTCTAATGACCTTGACTTAAGCCCATCCCATTTAACCAAATGAGGAATCCATAAAAAAATGAAATAGAGAAAAAACCACTAAAATGCATCATTAAAATAATCTAAAACAACCAAACAAAAATTGTTGTTAAATCATTTAAACAACTGAAATCCATATTACAAAATAGAGGCATAAAATTTCACAAAAAATCAAAGTGCCTGGATTGAAATTATAAGCTTGACCCAGTTTAGATTTCAATGTTTCTATCTTAAATACACCTTTTAATTTTTGAGTTTAGAACTGAAAACAAGGCGGTGTTTTGAAAAACATCATTTTGCCAAGTTGGGCAAAAAAATACATGAAAATTGAAAGTGCCAAAAATTCAAATCAGACAAAGACCCAATTGATATATAAAATTTTTTACATGGAATCCACCTTTATTTCATGTTTATAATAGGTGGTTAAAGAGAAAAAAAGAAAAGAATTTTTAAACAAGTTGGGCCATAAACATGAAAAATGTAAGTACCTGAAACTCAAATTTAACAAAGACCCAGTTGAGATATGGGCATTTTTAAATGAGATCCACCTTTATTTTGAATTTATAATAGGTTGTTAAAGAGAAAAAATGAAAAAAATTGATTTAACAAATTGGGCAAAACATAAAGAAAATGAATAAGCCCAAAAATCAAATTTTTCCACCGACCCATTTCAGATTTACTAGCATGCACAAAAATCTGCCATACAAGAAAACTACACATCAACAAATAGAATCCAAAATAACCATTATCTAACCCCAAGTATTCACATAAATAGAATAGAGGGGTTCCTCCAAATATTCACAAAATATAAATACCCAAAACTATAAATGAAATTCAAGGCATAAATCTAGCATAAGGGAATGCACAAATCACCAATCATACAAAGATTCAAGAAAAACAAGGGAGAATACCTCAATTTCACCCCAAATAGAAATGGAATAATACTCAGTGTGGAAGACATGACCGAATTCTAAAATATGACAACAAGAAAGAAATGACACACCGAATTCAACAATCCAATACCCACAAATTTTTTCTCAAAAATTATTCCCAACTTGCTACCCAAATCGTAGAGTTTTCTCCTCTTTCCAAAAAGAATCAAATTTATTCTCATCCCCAAAAATAACTCCCCCCCAAAATGGTTCAAAACAAGGTATAAATATCCAAGACCAAGCTGCCCAATTTCTTTTTCTTTTTAACTAAACTCCTCCAAAACAAATCACCTTTAAAATAGCACTTATTAAATCAATACAATATCAAAACTTATTTTCATTTAAAAACTCTCAAAACAATAAAAAGCAATGAGGTGAAACATCAAGCTATTAAATCTCTCCCAATTAATTAATTTAAAACCACTAAATATCCAACATTCCAATTACACATAAAATAATAATTTAAACCCAATCATTAAAATACATGAGCTCCCCAAATAGGATTTAAATAAAACTATAAGAGCTCACAAAAGGGATTGATAAAAATCATTTAAAATCACTAAATTAAAATATATCATTTTCTCAAATGATCAATAAAAATCACTTAAAATGACATTTAAAATTTTGTGGATAAAACACTTAAAATCTTCAATCAATTAAATAATATAAAATATCATATTTGAAACCACGAAAAGATGCCATGAAACCACATCATAACAACAATAGCCAAAATATATAGCCACATAATAAGGTTAACTGAAACCAAGACAAAATACTTCAACAAGACATACTGGTAAACCACATATGACTATAAGGTGCTCTGGAAGTTACTGTTAGGTAATTGGACGGTAAGACAACAAGGGAACACTGCACTAACAGGGTACAATGGGCTAGGGTAGGGGACATTTGGCCTATGACTACCTCTAGTTACCACCCAGAGAATACGAGTATTCTTAGTCTTGTGAATCCAAGTGGAGTCGATACTCAGTACCTGCATCACTCCAATCACACGTCAAAGTACATGTGCATATAACATATATCATATAGTTGAAGCAACATCAATCATCAAGAAGAGGATCATGATATCATAAGCCTCTCCAATATGAGTATTATGACATCATCCCTTCTTGTCCATAATCACACAAAAGCAATGATAACTAAGCATGTAATCCAACATAATAATTAATCAAGATAACCTATCGCATAATCATCAATGTCTAATCTCATTATGATAACATTTAATATTTAAAATACCAAATCAAAATAAAAATGCTATCTTCCCTAGGCTGGGGTTAGAGAGGTGTTACATACTCCCCCCCTAATATTTGACTTACTCCTGGAAGTCATGTAAGTTCAATATGCAACCATGTCACACATTAGTACTCAAAATCTAAAAATCAACATTAAGAGATTGTACTTCATCCCAAAGATGACAAATATAATATACATCATTCATCACTGAACGAAATAGAAAGGACATCCATTTAACATTCACCTTTCTAGGAATCATTATCAATATATTGACATATGCCTTACTCATAAGGTCTCAACATGAAATAAAATAACATGGTTAATCTTGCTAACATCATATGTATCACAATTCTCAAAATAAGCATTTATTTTAACATCCACATTCATTCAAGGTTAGATTAAAATAAACATTGATTTCCACTAAAATTAGGGTAAAGAAGATGCATAAGCATTCAATTCTTTCCAAAATACCATCATTTGCACAATATTTGTTTTCCACACACTTCATTATAAAACATGCATTTATACATACATACATACTAACATCACTGAGAATCACATCACCAGGCTACACAAGGGTCCATCTGGACACTGGGAAGCAGTATACTAAACTATAATGCATAATCCACAATCCAAGAGACAATATCCATCTCACATAATCCATACCTCACACCCAGTGGCTTGATGGTGTTAGGCCACACCCACATGGTGAGACCATCCAAACAAGACCACAATGACCTATCTCTTGTTGTATAAGGTGGTTATCCCCCAAGAGATAGTCACCACACATAGGTGGGTAGTGGGTCCTATCTTATAACAACCTCACATACCCCCATCCTCAAGGTTCCCTAAAGGTTCCCTACGTCTGCTTCCTCATATACACTCACCAAGTTTTCCTCATATGTCCTTGGAGAGGAATCACAATACAACACATGGCCCACATTGAAAACAATAAGGATAAACTAGTTTAGCCACCAAAGTCATAAATAAATATCAAATAAAGATTCAATTTCAGCAATAAAGTGAGAAATACGGGCAATTTCAACAATAAATCGAATGTAACCATGAAAGTTACATGCAAATGAAGATAAAAAGGTGTGGCTAAACCATCACAATCAAATATAAAAAAATTGATGACCTTCACAATCAATAGAAGATCATCAATATCCATAAAGAAAGTCCACAATCTTTGAAATTGCATTGTACAACACCACATGACTAGATACTAGCCACCAAACGAGGAAGGAGGGAAGAACATCTGACTATCACAATATCCCCTCATGTGGTGTGGTGTGAGCACACAAACTACATGGCATGAGGTGTACTCCTTGACTACACCCCGCATCATGTCGTCATGCAACATGGACTCGCCAAGTGGCCCACACACTCCCTGGTTGCCCATATGGGATGTGTACCTCAGCCATATCCCGCATAGCATCTCAATGTGGCATGGTCATACACCAGCCGTAAAAGGCACGTAGTGGTCATATGTTGCATGACAGTGTATGTGGCTCCATGAAAGTAGGCACACATAGAACACACCCCGCATAGCGATACCTCATGGAGAAGGCACACACAGGTACTCATCGTAGCCAGAGGTATACATGGCTAGGGTATACCCATATGATTACTGACCCAAACACTATCGAAAGAAAACATGAGTATCCCTCTACCAATGTACGAGGCTCCATTACACTCATCAAACAAGTAGGTTGTCATAACACAATCTCATCATGCACCTTCACACATCTATGCACATGGCATCATATCCATTGCATCATGTTGAAACACGTGCAAATACAGTATATATATAATGCATATATGAGTATATCAATATGGGGCTACTTGAGATTCACCTTTCATATGGACGAGGTTAACTCATTCATGTCAACTCAATGTCCTACAATGACCTAGAAATGCCAATAAACCAATGTTGTACTCAAAATTGGGGAATTAGGCTAGCACATATGGATCAAGTACCTTGATCCATCATAAGGGGAAGTAGTGAGTACTTTCCTTGGGATCGATTGAGCTAAGACCTCTTTGCACCACAATATGTGTATGCTACACACCTTGCCCAAGGAATGTTTTGGCTACTACTACCCCTTCATGGACTAAGGGACTATAGAACCAAAAGAAGAGAATCTACGAAACTAACTTTTGGCTACTCTTACATATATATATATATAAATTTGAGCCTCACATGGGTTATCCCTCAATCAGGTAACAAGCACACAAGAAAACATAGTGGTATGGTTAATCCCACACCTAAAATACAACATATTCCCCATGGATGGGTACATAGTATCACCATCTGATGGCACACTAAGAAAGAATGGGGTATTCACAACACTCAACCAATGCACAGTTACTGGTTTCTGACATCTATGGGGATTCAATTGCATACACAATTCCATTAATTTTCAAAAGATCACATACCATAAGTACATTTACTTCCATAACCAATGTGATTCCATTTCCAAAATCACATCATCTAGGGATGGGTACCTTGTACCACAATCCAACGGGAACACAACTCAAACATAGGATATTCACAACACTCAACATGAGCACTAATATAGGATGTTCACATAATAGGGAGTACCTTTTTCCAATTTCCTCTTGCCAAAATAAAGCCATTATCCACCTCTAATTTTGAAAGATCAATACAAAATTTCCAAGAATGTGTACTCCCAACATCCAGACAATCTTCTCTTTTCAATATGATAATATCATTAAACATAATTTTATAATTACAACCTTTATCAAATACAATGTATCATAGTGCTACATGGAGTAAATCATCAATACCATAACAACTCACATTCACATTCAATATTATTAAGTGGTAAATCACATACTACACACATATGTTAACCACATTTATTTCCTATACACAGTGCAATATCATTATAATGTTTACTCAAGAAAAGGTATGCAACCTTACCACTTCAACATACATTTAACATTTTGCATTTTGAATCAAGGTATAATAATTTAACATCTACACAGTTTCTTAAGACTTAACAATGCATTTGGGGACTATAGGTCCCACCAAAAAGATGCACCTATTATGCAATTATCATTAACATGCAAATGACCTCACTATTTCATCTTTCTCTAACCTTGTACTTAATGTAGAATGATTCTCTATTCAAATTCATACATGTTCCAAGATTATGAATGCAACTTGAGGACTTAGGTACTTTACCCAAGGTTTGATCTAATAAAATAAATCTTCATGAATGCATAAAGTTTTTCTCATAAAAGATAACATACAATAGATTTCAATACACCACACACTCAAAATAGGCATCTTCATTAAACCAATGAGAAGAGAGAGATGGAGAGAGATTTACAATTCTGACACAGGCACAAATGCAAACATGGTTTCATCATCACATAATCACTTTCACACAATTGCATCAATCATATGAGAGCATGCAATAATATCTATGAACTAACAACATGATCATTAATTTTCTATTACCATATTTTATAATCTCAATGAAATATAACATGCAAAAGCAACTACAAAACCACATAGGTTCAATCTAGAAATCACTCGCACAAAGAGATAAAGCACAAGAAGACATGCGCTAGAAATTTTGCACCGAAAACTTTGAGTGGTAATGATAAAAAAAATAAAACCTCAAGAAGAGAATACACACAAATGGAACTTCTTGGCACCCTCAAGGTCATACAAACCTTCCAACAATCATGAACTAAGAAAACAAGCAAGGGTAATTTTAGGCAGCACATGTCACCTACAACCCACCAACATGCTAAGGTCCAACATGCCCATCTCAAACATAGGATATAGGAAAGTAATGAATCTCAACCTTGAGAGACTCTCAACCAAGGGAATTACTCCAATCCCATAGGGTAAGGTGAGGCCTAGGAGGCATCATTCCTCCTCAACACAAGGCAGGGTTGGGAAACTCAACCCTCTAAAACGTCATACTAAGGCACTCAAGGCAAGAGGTCCTATGACTATCATGCCACAAGAAGCACTTGGAACACACACATCAAGCACACTCCAACCAAATGGTCTACAACCACTCAAGGGTGACAACCCTTTACACAATGAAAAATCCACACATCAAGAAGGAGATGAATCAAAATACACTTCTTGGTAGACTCAAGGGTCTAAGTAACCCTCATAAAATCATTTCTCAACAAGACATGCAAGGGAAAAAAAACAACAACACTTGTTGCTATCCACCAGACACAACACACCAAGCATGGATCCCAATGATGCAACATGGGCTCTACCTCTAACTCTGAATCTGGCTCTACCCCTAGGAGGCATCTTAAAGGAAACAAGGAACACATCAAAATAGATCATCACACAGATGATCTATACACCATACTAAAGCATGAAAGCAAATCAACAAGGCTATGAAAAATAATATAAAAAGTTCACGCCACACATGCCAAACACAACATTACATAGAAGGCTCAAGTACGCCAGAGCCCCCAGTGTGTGAACATGGGCTCTAATACCAGATGTAACATCCCGCTATGCAACCCTAAAGGTTAAGAACCACAAGAGGGCAAGATTATTATTTTCTGAACAAGAAGAATAACATACACATAAATTAATTTCCAATTGGATAAAATGACCAAAAACATGGCCAAGTATGGCCAAAAGTACAACCCAAAGGAGAGGACTGATCCACCCTCCAGAGAAAATCCGAACAAGAGCAAACAAGAAAACTCCATAAATTTGCGTTGGAACTTCCTGCTTTGGAACTTGCTGCTCCAAAACCTTCTGCTCTAGAAATTTTTACTTCAAAACTTGCTACTCAGGAACCTTTTGCTTTGGAACCTTTTCTGCAACACAAAAGACAACAACCACAAGGTACCGATGCTCTAGAACCTTTGTTGTAACACACAAGGCAACAAAAAAAGGCGTTGATGCTCCAGAACCTTTGTTGTAACACACAAGACAACAAAAGAAGGATTCGATGCTCCAAAACCTTTGATACAACACACAAGACAACAAACAAAAGGCACCAATGCACTAAAACTTTTGCAGCCTGTTGTAAGAAGGAAACACACAACCATAGCTCTGATCTTTGCACAAAAACCAATAGAAATAAAATCCATAAAGATCGACATTGAACAAGCGAGTTTAATACCAACATCGAAACCCATAAACCAATTATAAACATCACATTTCTTCTCTTTAAATTATAGGATTACATCCTCTCTCAAGGGAGTAAAAAATACATAAAGGAATATACATGTGAGTACCATAAGATGAAATAAGTACATTAGAGAGAACAACTCCAACTGGTGCTCCAATAACCTGTACATCGGTCCCCTAAGGTTGTGGAAATGTCTCCCTATCATGTGGACTCCAGAGAGACCACCCCACCGTGCTCAGAGGTAGTCACAAGATCCAAAAAAAGGTAACAAGGCAAGGGTAAAACATGGCCAACACTCACATCAGACACGAAGAAAACACATCATATAATATATAAAAACAATGTCACAACAAGGAGATGCTCATTCAATAACATGTCGATTAATACTCACAACTACTAAGGTGCAAGATACAAGAGTACAGATTGGATGGAGAGTCATCATGTGTTTTCAAAGGGATGGCACCACACAGAAAAAGGTACACATCTCATATGGATGATGAAACTTAATCATGCCCAAATCAACGCCCCATAGACAGATAACTCAATGCCTTGCAGGCGGATAGGCCTTCTTGAGTGCATCCTTAGACTCTTCAAGTGCTCAAGGCCATGCACGAGGACTCATTAACTTATTAGTGTTTTACTCCCATTGTTTTTATTTAGTTAACACTTGTTTGCTACAACTCTGCTACTATTTCCCTTAGTAGCCACTTACAGGCCACTCTAATGACCTTGACTTAAGCCCATCCCATTTAAAAAAATGAGGAATCCATAACAAACATGAAATAGTGAAAAATCCACTAAAACAGCCAAAAAAACATTGTTGTTAATCATTTAAATAGCTGAAATCCATATAACGAAATAGAGGCATAAAATTTCATAAAAATTCAAAGTTCCCGAATTGAAATTATAAGATTGATCCAGTTTATATTTCAACATTTCTAGCTGAAATACACCTTTGATTTTTTAGCTTAGAACCAAAAACGAGGTGTTGTACTGAAAAACATCATTTTGCCAAGTTGGGCAAGAAAATACAAGAAAATTGAAAATGTCCAGGATTCAAATCGAACAAAGACACAATTGATATATGGAAATTTCTACATGGAATCCACCTTTATTTCACATTTATAATATGTGGTTAAATAACAACAAAGAAAAACGTGTTTAAACAAGCTAGGCCAAAAACATAAAAAATGGAAGTACTCAAAACTCAAATTTAACAAAGACCCAGTTGAGATATGGGTATTTTTAGATGAAATCCACATTTATTTTGAATTTATAACAGGTGATTAAAGATAAAAAATGAAAAAAATGCGATTTAACAAATTGGGCAAAACATAAAGAAAATGAACATGCTTAGAAATCAATTTTTTTCATCGACCCATTTCAGATTTACTAGCATGCACAAAAATTTGCCATACAAGAAAACTACACAACAAATAGAATCCAAAATAACCATTGTCTAACCCCAAGTATTCACAAAAATAGAATAGAGGGGTTCCTCCAAATATTCACAAAATATAAATACCCAGAACTAAAAATGAAATTCAAGGCATAAATCTAGCATAAGGGAATGCACAAATCACCAATCATATAAAGATTCAAGAAAAACAAGGGAGAATACCTCAATTTGGCCCCAAATAGAAATGAAAGAATTCTCAGCATGGAAGGCATGACCAGATTCCAAAATATGACAACAAGGAAGAAATGACATACTGAATTCAACAATCCAATACCCACAAATTTCTTTTTGAAAAATTCTTCCCAACTTGCTGCCCAAATCGTAGGGTTTTCTCCTCTTTTCCCAAAGCACAAAATTTCTTCTCATCCCCAAAAATAACTCCCCCCAAAAAAATGGTTTGAAACAAGGTGTAAATATCCAAGACCAAGCTGCCCAATTTCTTTTTCTTTTTAACTAAACTCCTCCAAAACAAATCACCTTTAAAATAGCACTTATTAAATCAATACAATATCAAAACTTATTTCCATTTAAAATCTCTCAAAACAATAAAAAGAAATGAGGTGAAATATCAAGCTATTAAAGCTCTCCCAATTAATTAATTTAAAACCACTAAATATCCAACATTCCCAATTACACATAAAACAATAATTTGAATCCAATCATTAAAATACACGAGCTCCCCAAATAGGATTTAAATAAGACTATAAGAGCTCACAAAATGGATTGATAAAAATTATTTAAAATCACTAAATGAAAATACATCATTCTCTCGAATGATCAATACAAATCACTTAAAATAACATATTTAAAATCTCGGGGATAAAACACTTCAAATCTTAATTCAATTAAATACTATAAAATGCCATATTTGAAACCAAAAAAATATGCCATGAAATCACATCATAACACCGACAACTAAAATATATAGCCACATAATAAGGTTAACTGAAATCAAGAAAAAATACTTCAACAAGACATACTGGTAAACCACATATGATTGTAAGGTGCTCTGGATGTTACCATTAGGTAACCAGATGGTAAGACAACAACAAGGGAACACTGCACTAACAATGTACAATGGGCTAGGGTAGGGGACATTTGGTCTGTGATAGTTACCACCATCAGGGAATATGTGTATGCTCAGGCCTGTGAATCCAACTGGAGTCGATACTCAGTACTTGCATCACTCCAGTCACACGTCAAAGTACATGTGCATATAACATATATCATATAGTTGAAGCAACACCAATCATCAAGAAGAGGATCATGATATTATAAGCCTCTCAAGTATGAGTGTTATGAAATCATCCCTTCTTGTCCATAATTATTCAAAAGAAATGATAACTAAGCATGTAATCTAGCATAATAACTAATCAGGATAACATATCACATAATCATCAATGTCTAATCTCATTATGATAACATTTAATATAATTTAAAATACCAAATCAAAATCAAAATGCTATCTTACCCAGCTTGGGGTTAGCGAGGTTTTACAAAAACCCCCCTTTGGGTTCCCGTGGACCCTAAGTTCATTTGAACCCCCCAAAACCCAATTTTTTTTTCATGGGGGCATTTTTGCATTTTCCCTTCCTCAATGGAATTGTAAACCAATTTTGTGGGATCACCCTTAAGTCACTTTGTTGAATGTGACTATCATGCAAAGATGTTACTTCTAGAATATTTGTGGGAAGATAATGCTACAACAACCACTAGAATCACTTTTTTTGTGGCATACTCCATGACATGTGGATTTACATGCATAGTGCTCCCATTTGAGAAAAATGGACTTAGAATGTCAAAAATATTTTAAAAATACTAGATAAATGATAACTTGATTCCAACGTTTTATATTTTTAAAAACATTATATCATAGGCTTAAAGACGGAACTGTGAGGGTTAGAAGGCGGATATCTAACAAGTTAAATTCAGATTTGATCAATAAAACAAAGAAATAAAACACACACAAAATTATAGCAGAAAAAAGACAACGCAAAGGATTTAACGTGGTTCACCCAATTTGGGCTACATCCACAAAACCATAGCCATCTAATGATTTTATTATCCAATGAAAAACATATTACAATATCATGAATAATGTCATGCTACAACTCCCCATCCCAACCACTTATAGCAAGCTTTTAGAAGCTTCTAGAAATTAGGGTTTACAGAGTCGACTTTTTTCTTTTTTTGGTGACGAAGCGAAAGAAAGATTTTTTGTCTCTCAAGGGCTACCACCCTTGAACCCCCACCCGGGGCCCAACCTGACCCCAGACCCCAACGGGGATACATGAATAGTGTACAGTACTAAAGAGTGTGCAATATAGCATGATTAGTCACCACATACCAATAATCTCCCACTTGAAATAAACACCTTGGACCTTGTTGCTCTATTATACTTTTAACCATGAAGACCAACCGAAGATGAAGAGGAGCTCAACTTCTCCCTTGTCACTTCCTTTGTAAACATATCGGTTGGATTGGCATCTATATGTATCTTTTCCAACTTTACCTATCCATCCTCCAACACTAACTAAATGAAATGATATCTCAGTCGTATGTGTTTGGTCTTAGAGTGCAAGGTATAATTATTTGCAAGATGTATAGCACTCTGACTATCTGTAAATAAGTGATTTTCAGCCTGTTGTTTTCCCAACTCTTCCATGAAAATTTGCAGCCATATCATCTCCTTTGTTACCTCTATTGCAACAACATACTCTACCTCCATGGTGGATAAAGAAACCACCTTTTCTAATCGAGAAATCCAACTCATTGTTGTCCCACCAACTATAAATACATAGCCTATGGTACTCCATCTGGTATCTATATCCCCTACCAAATATGAGTCAACATAACCTTTTAAATCTGTATTAAAGCCCCCAAAACATAAAAATTTATTGGATGTACCTCTCAAGTACCTGAGAATCCATTTTATTGCATTCCAATGCTCAACTCTAGGATGACTCATATACCTACTAACAACTCCTAAGGCATGTGCAATATCCGGTCTCGTGCATACCATGGCGTACATTAAACTACCTATAACGAAGCATAAGGTACGTTGGAAATATTTTCTTCCTCCTCTGGTGTCTTTGGACACATATCCTTAGTAAATTTAGCATTACTTGGAAAAGGTGTGCTGACAACTTTTGCATTTTCCATATAAAATCTTTGCAACATCTTTTCAACATAATCAACTTGAGATAGAAACAATTTTATGTTTTCCTATCTCTTGTAATCTTCAAAACAAGGATTTTTTTTGCTACTCCCAAATCCTTCTGTGAACATAAAATTTCCAAGTTCCCTTTAGGTGATTTTTTTTTTCTTAAGTACTGGCCACACTCTCCTTTTAAATGAGAAATATCGGGCTCCTTTCACCAAGTCTCATTGCGAATGCCACCACTTGTCAACCAAGTGCTCCTCGCAAGGTTTCCTCCTTCCGCTTTTCAAAAGTTGTGCATTGTTCTTCCATGTGTCAATAGCTCAAAATCTTTAGTGCCCCTTTGCATCGCTCTCTTTTTGGGGCCAGACCACATTCCATGTAGCATCAGTCTGTGCACATTCCTTGGCAAACCCCACCTTCAATGAAGTATGTTCAAAGACCTCCACATGTCTTCATAGCATAATTTTTTCATCATCTAAGGGGAAGAACGAGTGTCAGCCCCGACTGCTTGCCACTTAATCTTCTAAAAGCTTCCTCGCAAAGGAATATAGGCAGGCAACAACCCATCGCCAATTGCCATATTCTGTAGCTATTGCCATAATTGAATTGCAAGTGTTAGCACTCTAGTCTATTAGGACCACCTCCATCATTCGCAAGGGATGCATCCAACCCAAGGGCTTCCTTGTTCATGGCTCAAATATTTTCAGTTGCAACGACAAGGGGAAAATAATTTCTAAATGCATCATTACTCATGATCGAAGGATCTTTTCTATTATTGGCTCACTGAGCTAGATTTCATAATAAATACCGCTTCTTCCATCGAAGCAAGGGTTCATATTTTGAGAGAAAATATTGGTAGAAGAACCAGGCCTTTACCAATTTTTATATTATTGTAAAAAATTGCAGACTGTGTCATTTTTCAACCTTTATGTTTTCTTGAAGATTTGGATAAAAGTTTTACTATGCCATTGTAGTGCTAAATGTTTTATTTGCAAAAATTCTATAATCTTAATACAAGTTTGTTGGTTTAGATCATGTCTTTGACTCCTCTTTTTAGTAAATGTGTATGAATATTATTTTATGTCATTGAGTGAATCATTTATATTTTGTCTTTATTTCCTTTCATTTTGGACATAGCATATTGTTGAATGGGCCCTTAGATCGCATCTACAAGATAGTTCTATCATGCCTTACATCTAAGTCTCAGCACATCACCCTAGTTAGATACTTTTATTTTTTATATCTACTTCATTTTCCCATTCAAAACACCAGTTATAGAAGATCTAACTTCTTTAAAATATGGAGGTTACTCAATTTAGCGCAATAGGTCCCCCCTTTAACTGAGTTTTTTACAGAGGGTTGTTACCTTGTCATTTTTTGGCATCAACAGTTTTTTCTCTTTCTTGGCATGCTCGGTGGGACCATTTTAAAAATACCAAATCAAAAGGGTGTATAGGTCATTGGCCTATTACTAGGTCACAAACCATAAAAAATCCAGGCTTGTCAGTGCCTCCACTAGTAACAACACATACCCAAACTCGGCCAGTAGAGTTTCCAGATCCTTGACATAATGTTGATTGCAAACTAAAATTATGTGGCCTAGGATGCCGAAAGACCTTATAGCCCTAGTTGCACATGTCGTATGGGCCCCTATCCTGGTATCTGCTCTCAAAACTATTCGAAATTTTACTGGAGATGGCTCGATAATTCCATCCGAACATCTGCAAGATGTTGCAGATGTGTGTGTGGTGCATAGAGTTACAAATCATAATATAGCATTGAGTTTTCTTGCCACCTCTCTATGAGGAAGAGCACTAGATTGGTATCGCACTCTGCCAACTAATACTATTGGTACTTCGGATGATCTCAAGGATCCCTTTTATGAAATATTTTCTAACAACAAAGATATGCCTTCGCTATATCACCAACTATCAACGATCAAGCAGGCCACGTCTAAAGCCATGACTATTTTCAACGCTCGATTCCATACAACTTGGCAAAGGATCCAAAATTCCATCCAACCACCGGCTGAGTTGGCCTTTATGTTTTACTTAAGGTCCATCAATTCCAACATCTCCATGATGATCCAGTCATTCGATGGAACCACATTATCAGACGCATACAACATAAAAATTAAAGCAGAGAACAACCTAATTGATGTAGGGAAGCTACCACCTCAACCCATTATGTTGATATTCCCCAAAATATTGTCTTCTTCTCAGGAGATGCCTTCTACCAGTGCACCCGCACCACCCCCATCTATGTACACATATACGAGTGCGCCCCAAAATACCGCTTCTATAACTAGCACTTCTAAGGACAAGATGAGTGACATAAGGGAGATGTTACAAAACTTGACAAATGAAGTAAACACTATCAAGCATAACCAGGCTGCTCCTCTAAGACCATCCTACCAAGGCTATCAAAGTGGGAGATCCTCCTACCAATAGATTCAATATCAAGGAGTCACACGCACAACTCCGCTAACTTAGACAAATCACCAAATAGTGTTGGTAATGACTTCGTTGGGGTCGGCTCAAACTAGTACAAGTAGAGAGCTGACCGTCAAGAAGAACAATCTGATTGAATATTTCAATCCATGGTGCTATCCCTATAGCGATGCTCACATACCTCAAAAAATTTTGCATGGAAATTTACAACAAAATATTGCAAAGCAACACAACCAAGGCGTGGCGACGAATTCAAGATATGCATACACTTTCTCCCCAAGTGGAGAACATAGTTCTCACCACACAGATGCAAGGAATTCCCTTAGAGAAATAAAATGACATAGCTCCTGACCGTGCTCTCCTTTCATTCATGGAAGGGGAGGAAGCAGTGTTCACTTATGAAGTGTCTACATCAATAATCCCACAAGTACAGTTTGACTATAACACTCGATCGAAGAGAAGGCTCATAGGCGAATTGGTCACTTTGCAACCTAGAAACGTCTCAGACCAACCCTCTAGCCCTTCCATGGTTGCTCCACAACTGGTCACTCTGCAGCCACACAAAGAGATTATTATCACCAAATCCAAGGAGTAGAAGCCTCCAAATCCACCACCCTTCAATGTGGTGGAACAATTGAAGAAATATTTTGCTAATGTAACCCTTTGGGATATCTTAGCCATTCCAGAGAAGAAGTCATTGCTAAAAAAAGGCCCTACAGAAGGATAAGGTTGAATAGTCAATGGGAAAAAATCTCAAAAATGCAACAGACTCATCACCTCCAACCAAAGTTCTTGTGAATACTACAGAAGAGGCTCCACCTCAAGCCAAAGAAGAAAAATTGAAACCCAAACCTTTTTTCTTGAATCTCATTATGGGGAAGAAACTACTACACAAATCCATGATCAAATTTGGTGCCAGTACCACAGTCACGCCCAAGTAGATAGCTGAAGCTTTAGGGCTTAGCTACGAACCCTTAAAGACAAGAGTTATGTAGCTAGATGGGAACAAGGTCAAAACTGTAGGCCTCATTAAAGACCTCCCCTTAACTTTGTTTTCTTGTCCTAGCATCACAGTGCCTCAAGATCCTATGATCATTGACATCCCTCCCATGTTCAGCCTCTGCCTGTCTTGGGAATTCACCTCAAATATAGGTGGATACCTTTCTTTGGATTGGTCCCACCTAATTCTCATAACTAAGTACAGGTCCAAAATGAAGATAATATCAGAACCTATGCATGTAGAACATGTAGCTGATGAAGCCATGATCAAATTTGAAGATATTAATACCTCTATCACTAAGGAAGAATCTGATAATAGCAACTTGTCAAAACATGAGCATGTAACTAAATTTGGAGCTGATCGAAAGGAATTTTTCTTGACAAAAAATGTGGGCACCAATCCTTTTGGAAATTATCATGCCACTAGTTTGGGCACCTATGTCATCTATGATGAAGATCAAGAGTTCCCAAGGGTGTTAAAGGACCTGAACAATCCTCAGAGCTCTAGACATTACACTTCGATGGTGTGAGATGCAAAGTCAATGCAGCTGTCAAGATACGTCTAATGTCACCATCCAATGAGTAGATCCTCAGGGTGTTCCGCTTCCAGTTATCTTGCTCAAACAATGAAGCTGAATATAAGGGTCTTGTGCAAGGATTGAGCCCAATAGAATGCATGGGTATCAAACAATTAATGGTGTTAAAATATTTTGAACTTGTAACCAACCAAGTTAGAAACATCTCCACTACAAAAAATGTCCATATGTGGTCTTACAGGCATAGGGTTTGGGATCTCATTGGAGGCTTCGAAGCTTTTAACATCCATTTTGTGCCTAGGGAGTAGAATTCAGATGCAGATCGCATAGCCATAATAGGATCTCAATTTGATCCTATCTCTGACTTAATTTATAATGTGCAAGTTGTACAAGTAATCGTCCAACCTTCCATTCCCAACAATGATCAGAGTTGGAAATTATTTGAAAGCAATGAACACATTGCCTCATTCAATCAATAGCTGGGAGAGTTCATCAATCCGTTTCAGCCAAAAATTGAAGCATACGAAGGACAGATCATCCAATTGAAATCAAATAAGCTTCTAAAAGGGTTGGTCACTCTTGAGAATCTGTTTGACTTCGATGACACAAGAAATGAAAAGAAAATTTGTAGCTGACCAAGCAGACTAAGCCGACTTGGAGGTCGAGAGTGGAAGAAAACTTAAGGTCGGGAAAGAAGTCCCACAGTATGATAAAGATAGGCTCATACACTTCTAAGAGAAACACAAAGGGGTTGTGGCCTGGTCATATGATGATCACATGGAGTATGATCTTGATATCATCCAACACATTATTGAACTAACAAAAGGTGCTAAACCGGTCTGACAAAAATAGAGGCCCGTTAATCCAAATATTGAAGCCTTAATGGCACAAGAACTAGAAAAGTTGATCTAGTCCAAGATTGTCTTTCCAATCAAGCACAACACTTGGGTATCCAACCTTGTTCCAGTCAAAAATAAAAATAGAGACATTCATCTCTATGTTGACTTTTGCGACCTAAACAGGGCATCACTAAAAAACCACTACCCACTGCCTTCCATGGAGTCGATCCTACAAGTTGTGGCAGGTTCAAAGATGTTTTCTCTATTATATGGCTTCTCGGGCTACAATCAAGTTCGGGTTAAAGTGGAAGATCTACACAAGACTACATTCACAACCAAGTGGGGAACATTTGCATATGCTAAAATGCCTTTCGGCCTATCAAACGTAGGGGCTACCTTTTGGAGGGCAATGAATATCACCTTCAACGAACTAATCAACAAAATAATCATCATCTACTTAGATGATCTGACCGTATTTTCAAAATCTAAAGATGACCATTTTGATCATCTAGAGAAGGTTTTCAAAAAATGCTAGGAGTTCAGGGTATCCCTGAACCCAAAAAAATGTGTTTTTCGAAGTATCGCAAGGCAAGTTGCTGGGGCATGTAGTATCCCAAGAAGGAATCTCTATTAATCCTAAGAGAGTAAAAGCAATCCAAGAACTTCCTCTTCTTGTAAACAAGAAAGGTGTGCAACATTTTTTGGGAAAAGTTAACTTTATAAGAAAATTTATCTCTGATTTTGCAAGAATTATTAGACCGATCACCCCAATGCTAAAAAAAGACCAATTGCTCAAATGGACAAAAGAGGCGAGGGAAGCCTTTGAGAAGATGAAAGATGTTATTTCTTTGGATCTTGTGTTGGAAAATCCTGACTTATCAACGAACTTCATAATGTATGTTTTTAGCAGCAAGACAAGCATCGCCACTATTCTGATTCAAAAAGATGATGAAGGAAGGGTAGAACACCCCATAGTATTCCATTCCTAAAATTTGAAGGAGTACAAAATGAACTATAACTTCATCGAAATACAAGATTTCACAATTTTAAAGGGACTCAAGAATTTCTGACACCTTATAGATTGCACTAAATTAATTGTTTACATCATGCATTCCAGTGTGCGAGAGTATATCATGGAAGGAGAAATCACCAAAAAAAGGGCCAACTGGATCACTAAGATCCTAGAATATGATATTGAAGTCAAACCTATAAATACTATCAAGGGGAGAGGGTTGTGTGACTATTTGGTACATGATGAAGAGATGGAAATTGAGGAATAACAAGCGGAGATAGTCCTAACAAATGAGCTTTAAATTAAAGGTTGTTGGCTAAAGGATAGGGTGGGATTTATGCACACTGGTAAGTATCCATTAGGACTCCTGTCTCAAAGAAGGAGATTCTACTGGATGCAAAATAGTGAATACTCACTTATTGAAGGGATCCTTTTCAAAAGGAATTTTATTGGCATCTTGTTGTAGTACGTCACCTTGGAGCAAGCAAAGAAAATTCTCAACTCCTTCCATAGCAACCCAAAAGGCGGTTACTTCTCTATGAATACCACCACCATCAAAATTTTGCACGTTGGATACTTTTGGTCTACATTGTTCAGTGACTCCTACGAAATGGTGAAAGCTTGCAAAGAATGTCAATTATATGCAGAGAGAAGAAATAATTCCACCATGCCTCTCAATCCAATAATAGCGGATGAGTCGTTCGCGCAATGGGGACCAGTTTTCATCAGGATGATCAACCCTGCCTCCAGCGTTGGCCACAAGTGGATCCTAACAACTAGCGACTACTTCACAAGATGGACCAAAGCCATACCCTTGAAGAATGCAAGAAATTGTATATTTTCTCGAAGGGTTGGTAACTAGATTTGACGCACCCAAGAATATCATCTCAGACAACGCCAAAGATTTCCTAGGCTCTAAGGTAAGTCAGTTCGCATTAGAACATGGCATATTTTTTAAAACATCCTCAAACTAACAAGGAAATGACCTGGCTGAGTTGACTAACAAGAATCTTGTCCGACTCATCAAAAGGATCAGTTCAGATCGTGAGAGGGAATGGCATAAAAATCTTCAAACGACATTATGGGTTGACCGCATAACTCCTAAGCAAGCCCTGAAGACTTTGTTGTACAATATAGTGTATGGAAAGGAGGAATTGCTACCAATATCTATAGAGATACCCACACTATAGCTACTTAAGGCTCTAGAGATTGAAGAAAATGAAGCTATGGAGGTTTGGTTGGCTGAATTATTGGAAGCACATGAAAAAGGGGGAAAACCCTAATAGCCATGACTAACCGCCAGCAGTGGTTGAAAGGTGGTTTGAAAAGAAATATTTAGACCAAGGTCTAAAATGAAAAGACCTGGTACTAAAGTTCAATGAAAGGGCCGCAAAGCCTGGCCATCATGGAAAATTTGACAAACTGTGGGAAGGCCCTTTCAAACTAATTGAGTGCAAATAGAATAATGCATTCAAATTGGAAAAAATAGAACAAGAAGCATTCAGAATTCTAGTTAATGGAATTCACCTAAAATTATTCAAATAAGCTTCAGATACTTCATGCAAGTGTAAATATGTGATTAATGTAATTATTTTTCCTTTCATTTTTTGTCGGTCGGTTCTTTTCAACATTTTTCCTAGTTACAAGAAGCAAAAAAACTCATGAGACCCATTGTTATAGAAACAAAGAAAGACAATATCACTCATATTTTAGAAATTAAATTTCATATGCAAGGATTCCATAAAATTTATAGAGAGCACAAGAATGGAGGTAGATGCAAGGGTTGAAGATAAAAAATATATTCGTTATCTTTATAATTTGATAGAAACATTGACAAAATGGATTTGTGGCCATGTGTTCAAAAGTATGCCTATATATACGACTTCCTTATATATACAAGCAAGCCCTCTTTCAAGTATATATGTACATTAGAGAGAAAGGTGCGATTAATCTTCAAGTTGTTGCAGCATGGGCATTGTCACCATCTGCTTGAGCATTACCTTTGTCAGCTGGAGCATTATCAGGGGCAACTAGAAGGTTATCACCTGTAGTAATAGGATCCGAAATAGCAACACCAACGCCCAAAACAAACAGCAGAGGGAACACAAGGTTCCTGAAGTCGGTGTGCCAGTCCATGTCATAGAATAGCACTACATTGTAGCAGTGCAGCAGAAAGTGGAACACACGAGTGGCCCTCTCATGTTGCTCAACAAGAAAATGGATTCAGAACCCGCTCAAAAATGACACCTATGGTACCACTGCGTCTTCTTTGATATGTCGTCGTAAGTCACTTGCTATTGGAAGGCCCAAGCCATACACCGCATTAGCTACTGCTTCACCAAGACCTTCGAGGTACCTCTTCGAGAAAATCGGAAGCGTCAGACGAAGTATCATGGATTTCAAAGCCTGAATGTTGAGCAATGAGTCAAAAAAGTGGGAGCATATATTGGTGTTCATCATATATTTATCATCATACTCAATATAATCTCTATCCAAAACCCATTTCATGGCTATAATGGCCAATGAGTGTTTGTTTTTGGTCATACGTTTCAAATGCCAATTGGAGATCTCTCCCAAAAAATCCTTGGAGACTTGTTGCACACTAGCCTAATTGGAGTGTTCATTGTGTTAGCCTCTGCTCAAAACACCTAAGTCTAGCGCTATGTAAATTTAAGAGCCTACTCAACTCTCTAAGCAATTATGCTCTCTAAATTGCCTAATTCTTTTGCTATTCACTAAGTGTAGTTCTGCTACTATGACGAGGTCCTTTTATAGAAACATATGAGGTAGCTTGCATCCCAAGAATGGTGGCAATCGAGTTTAGCTTGAAAACCTCACCTAAAAGGCCAACTCAATTTTCCAACCCAGTTGCGTCCACAGGTACAAATTTTTGCATACAGGATTAAGGATCGGTAATCAAATAATGTGAATTGATGGCAAGCTTAGGCGATGGATCATACAGACAAGTGCTTAGGTGCCAGCATGCAGGCCTTTTCAAGCTCCAAGGTTGAGCATGGATCTTTCTAAGGTACTCATTATGACATCATCCTAATTATTCTTTCAGGGATATTAATGGAGAAGACATGCGAGAAGGTGAAAAGAAAGGAGCCGACGACTCAATTTCCCATGAAAATTACGCTAAAGGGACATTATCTCTAACACAATTATGAATTTTTGTCTTGTCAAAAGTGGCAAGTAGTTCATTTCATGTAGACAGAAGAGTTGGCAGTAAATATCGAATTAAATGCAGAAAGGCAACTATTGTCTACCGGTTGAGGGTAGGAAATTAAAGAAGAAACTAAGCATCGCATGCAAAAAATTGGAAAGAGTATAAGACTTCTTGAGCACACAAATGGGCTTAGAGAAACAAAATTTTCAAAAGAATCAGGTGTGGTGCAATTTGCAACAAAACTGAATGTAGAGGTAATTGTGGAGAATTTACTACCCCAGTGTGAATTGAGGTCATCTAGTTGTAAATTCAAAGCTTTGCATTGTGCTTAAGGTGCTATTAATATCATCTTAGTATAATTTTTGGGTAGATCATTCACAGAAGGATGGAAACTACTCAAAATTCTCAGGTTGAGATGCAACAAGAGGAGGCCCAGAGTTTATTTAATATCATACATGTGACACTAGTCACTGAAATCTTTGAAGATGTCTCTTATGCTTTGCCTGGAATTCTAGAAAGGCCCACTTGGGTAAATACACAGGTTGTAGAGAAGAAGGGCCCTCACAAAGGTAAGAAGATAATTAAAGAAGAATGGGAAAATATTCATCACACCATTCTTGCAAAGAACCCTAAGTCACTTAGGGAAGCAACCTGTGAGAGGAGGAAAATAAGTAGTGAGTGTGATTCCATGGCACAAAAATGTTGGTACAATGGGCTTCCATAATATATGGTCCTGATAGTACACCACTGCTTCAAATTTGGTAGACAAGGCCATCAAGCACTTCAACTCGGATACTAACACAATTGAGATATGGGAGGTGAGTGTGGTTATATGCAAGAAGGCTATCTAGAATATGCTTTGTATCCCAGAGTTTCACTCCCAAGCACCTCAAATGGAGAGTTTCACTTGAAAGAAGGGAGAAACCTATTGGAGGACCAGGGACCTTGTGCTAAGTTTCTATAATGTAGAGACTCAAAGACTAGCTCAGAATAAGCCAATGCAGATCACAGTGACACATAAGGGCTTCAAGGATGACATGAAGGATGCTTTCTCAATGATGGCATTTGTTTGTGGCCTAGATACCAACAAGGAGGTCCAGGAATTTTAGCTCAGTTTGGGTTTTCAATTACGCAAGAAATATTCTTTTTTCTGGTATGATTTTGTTGAATTCCTCATGCAAGAGATGCTCAACCAAATTGCAAAATACCAGCTCCAGTGGAGGTTTTGGTTCTTGTCCTTTCTTGTACATATGTTCTTGCATCAGAATCTTGACTTCTTCCAAAAGTGTTTGGGGCTCTCAATTTTTGATAAAAATCAAAGGAGGAAGCCAGTCTCCACATGGAATCCCCTTATCTCTATGATGTATGACTACTACGCATTTTTGGATTATTTATTATATCTGATTTTGTAGGATTTAAGAGAAGACAACACTGTCTTACGGTTCAACTTAGAACAAATTGGGTTCATGCAAAACTTCACCCCAAGGTGTGACTAGTTTTTGGGTGAAGACTTCTCATTCGTCTGAATATGTGGCTTCACCGGTGAGCCATTTCAGCTTCTGAAATGTCTTACAGACCAGATACTAGTGATGGAGGTATTCTTCTAGGTATCAATAATCGATGCCACCTTCTGCAGTGGAAAGGCAAGGAAGAAAGGATTTTTCAGCTACCCAATGAGCTACAAAATCATAGTCATGGCTAAGAGAAAAGCTCACAACATACTGGAAGAAAAGCTGGCTCATTTGGGGTTGGTGTGGATTTGCAATAAATGGAATTACAACCTTGATAATGACTTGCCAAACTAGTATGTCAAAGTGATACACTACCCTCATTCTTACTGAGAGAAGTGCCAAATTTGGTGTTGGATGTAGATGAGTTTATTATTGACCTAGTGTACATCCCTACTGAAGGTGGTTGGCCTCCTTGGCTTAGATTCTAGCTCCCAACTGGACAATATGATAAGACAAGAAAAATGGGGACTAATCTCTGCAACAATCTACTAAAGAACTACAGCTGGAAGGAGGAGAAGGTCCATGATTTATGGATATATCGACAGGAGACCCGACACACCAAAGCCCCTTATGATATCAAGGAAATGGATAATTTTTTTGAAAAATTATGGAATGACAAGCATCCAAATTCTGATGTGAGTAGAGAGAGGAGCTCCAGTTCAAAGGAAGCCAAATCACAGTCAAACGGAGAAGCGGAACCAAAAAAAAAGATACTAGACACCTCGACGCAGCAAAAGGGAAAAGCCATGAAGCAACCCAATAGAGTCTTGTCTAATTTATGAGTTAACATATCATGTGTGAGGTCTTCACTAACTCATACCTGGATAGCAAGGAGGACCAACACAATCTCACCACAAAAATATGAAACCATAGCGATAGGCGACTTGCTGCTAAAGAAGTGGTTGCGAATTGATGCATCATTTGGAGAGTGTTCACAGGACCTCAAGGGAAGCAAAGAGGCAAAAAAAAACAAAGGACATCAATCAAACATACCACAAGTATCTTTCACTCCCTCTTATCTGGTTTCACAAACCTTAGTTTCCCTCATTGTGTCTGCAACACCTCTTGGTTCATGCACCGACCAATGCATTTTGGCCACTGTTCCAGATTCTGTGGGGGATTTTGCACTATTCTCTTGGGCACCCCCATTTTACCTTACTGCTTCGTAGAACCTCACACCAATTTATTTGACCCATTTCGTGCCCTAAAGCCTCTCATACTCTACCTCTGATACATTCAATGATGCATCTCCTGTTGTCGTAGTGTCGGAGCCAATCCACTCTTCTCAGTAGATAGAAGATGTAACGAATCCACTTTCATTAAGTCTTCCTACTAGTTCATAATTAGAGTATTGGAGTATCCCTCCTTTCTCACCTTAGACAATTAATGTACCAAGTAAAAAGTCTCCTGATACCACCACCCTTTCATTGCCTTTTGTCATTCCTCCTGGTGCACCTTTCGTGGGTGGACTCGTCAGGCCACCCTTTGAATTCTTATCGAAAGGTGATAGAACTAAGCAGGCTCAAGCAATTAAATTCTAAAGGAAAAAAGGCTTAAGTTTCTAGGAAGCCGACAGAACCAAGGGTACAAACAACTTTCAATGAGGCTTAGTAGTCACTACACTTTGCGACAATGTACCCAGCTGTCATCAAACCATAGGGATAAATACAAACAAATGACTACAACATGTGCACCATCAGGCTCAATTTAAGCGTAGCCTAACCTCAAGACAAGGTGGAGCTCATGGAGAAAATGCATCGGGTGGTGACCATCGGATTTATTAAGTCCGATCAATAGCTAAAGAAAAGGGAAGAAGAGATAAAAAGAATAAAGAATAGGGTTGAGGTCTTTCTCACCAAGGATAAATCCAAGGAGGTTGAATTTAAGCACCTATCCCAAAAAAAAGGAGGAGGAGCAAGCAAAACTCAGATAAGAACTTGTGAAGTTCCAATCCATCGATCCTAAATTGGTCGCTGAGCTACACAAAAAGAACAAGGAATATCAAGACCAATTAGAAAAATTGGGACAAGAACTGTGACAAAAGGATGAGGATTTCCTTTGTCAACATGCTCAAATTGAGTAGCAGATGCGGTAGAAAGATGCAAATTTTTGAGATACACCAAGCTCAATTGGAAAATGAAATTGATGAATTGAAGTCTTCATTAGAGAAAGCAACAACAAACAAGGAGCGAGCTAAGGCTAGCTCACTCGTGGAATCACAATTCCTAAGGGACAACTCACCATGACAAACCAAAAGTTTGTGGAGCTAGTGCATGATATGGAGCAAAGGAATTCAAATATTTCCTTATTGAAATATTTTGCCTCACCCCTTGTCGATCAAACAAACCTTCTTCAGGTGGCTCAACAATTATACATCTCATATTGGAAAAGAGTGAAGGCTTTCTGCCTAACTCTACAACCAATGCTTTGATTTATGGAAGAAGCAATAGACTTGGGCAGAGATGTTCATGTGATGATCGGGCGATTCCCACCGTCCATCGTTGAAAGAGTTCTGGAGGCCAAAATATTATTGGAGAGGCTATATCAGGTCCTAGACGAAGCCTTGGAAAGTGCAGGGATTGGGGACTATACGGTCGCTGCTAAAACAACCAACTAGTTCATCCACTACCACGGGGCTATCCTTTCATGCCGATGAGTGTTCCACCAAATTGGATTAGCTCATGAAAAGCATGTGGGCCAGGTTTTGTCACCTGACTCAAATGGGCTTACCATCTCCACTCCTTAAAGATGAGTCAGTGGCCACAACATAGAATATTGTAGAAAGCATCGATGAAAAGCAACGAGATACGTCTACCTTTCAAAGTTTTAGTCTACCCCTTGTTGCAGAAGATATTAAAGGTGTCACTCATTCGATCACACAGCTTCTTTTTCAACTCGAGTCCTGGGCTAGTATATTGTCGACATTGCCTTACAAAGAAGTTATCGATCTGTATGGAACACAAGAGAATCTGCACGACATATCGAACCCATCCAAAGATGAGTGGCTACCTCTTCATACCACCCTCTCTAAGCTCTGATCACACCGCCTAATGAATAAGTCTCTCATCTAGAAGCTAGAAATTTTTGGGTTCCTTGTTTTGTAGGTGAAACACCCCTAATAAGTTGCCAAAAGTTGTGAACATAAAATTCCCAACCTCTCTTCGGGAGATTTTGTTTTGCTTAAGTACCAGCCACAATATCCTTATAAATGGGCAATATCAAGCTCCCTTTGCCAATCTCATTGCGAATTCCGCCACTTGTTAGCCAAGTGCTCTTCGCAAGGTTTCCTCCTCTCACTTTTTAAAAGTTTTGCACCATGCTTCCACGTGTCAGTAGTTCACAATCTTCAGTGCCCCTTTGCATCGCTCTCTTTCTAAGCCTCAACTACATTTCATGTAGCATCACTTCGTGCACATTCCTTGGTGAACCCCACCTTCAGTTAAGTATGTTCGAAGACCTCCACGTGTCTTCGTAGTGCAGGTTTTTCATCATCTAAGGGGAAGAACGAGTTTTGGCCCCGACTGCTTACCACTTAATCTTCTAAAATCTTCCTCGCAAAGGAAAATAGACAGGCGACAACCCATCACCAACTTCCATATTTTGTAACTGCTGCCATAAGTGAATTGCATGTGTCAATGCTTTGGTCTATTGGGACCAGCTCCATCATTCATAGGGGATGCATCCAAATCAGGGGCGTCCTCGTTCATGGTTTGAATCTTTTTAGTTGCAATGGCAAGGGGAAAATCATTGCTAAATGCGTCATTACTCATGATCGAAGGGTCTTTTCTATTATTGGCTCACTGAGCTATGTTTCATTATAAATACTACTTCTTTTATCGAAGCAAGGGTGCAAATTTTGAGAGAAAATATTGGTAGAAGAACCAAGCCTTTACCACCTTTTATATTATTGTAAAGACTTATAGATTGTGCCATTGTTTGACCTTTCTGTTTTCTTGAAGACTTTTATAAAAAAGTTATTGTGCCATTGTAGTGCTAAATGTTTCATTTGTAGAACTTCTATAATATTAATACAAGTTTGTTGGTTTAGATCATGTCTTTGAATCCTCTTTTCAGTAAATGTGTATGAATATTATTTTATGTCTTTGACTGAATCATTTATATTTTATCTTTATTTCCTTTCATTCTGGACATACCAGATTGTTGGATGTTGTGGTTGTGTTGCTGATATGTGGTTGTCATTGATGTCAACACTATTATCATTTTAATCTGCTTAAGGCTATATATTTCGAGGAGATTGAGAAAATTGTTAAAAATGTAGTTCAAGAAGCCAGTGGAGATGAGAAGGTCAAAGTGTTGGAAAGCTCTGTGTATTGAAGATCTGAAGGTGTGCTTCAAAGGGTTTGTTGTTGAACCTTTCTAGTATACTTTCTGAAATTTTAAGAGGTGCGCATAAAGTTTTGTGGAAGTTATGAAGATCTGTGTACCTACAATAATTCAATTGTTGTAGATGGTGTTCTTAGTTGAAGCAGATGAAATTATGGTAATATCATGTATTGCGCATGTATCTATGATGTTCATGGATGAGTCTAGATCATAATCTATCCTTGTTGTGCATCTACAGTGATTGACGTGTTTGTGATTGGAAATTTTTTTGATATGTGCCCAAGTGTTCATGTTCTTGGCCAAAATTGTGGTGTTAGTGTGTTGCGGATCCATGAAGATTAATATTTCATTGTTTCGGATGTGTGGAGATGTTTTTTTGGGTCCTCATTATGTTGTGATTGACTTGTGTTAGTACGCATTGTAATTTATTCATGTATCAAGGCTGATAGTTGTAATTTATTCTTTATTTGTGGCTGACTGAATAGTGGTTGTAAATCCGTATAGTGGATATATATATGAGATTTTTTTTCTCATTTAGAGGTAGTGCTCAAGTGTACAAGTTATGTAAAAGTGCAAATAAAGGTTAGATCATTTAGAGTAGAGTGTGGAAGAATTTGAGTAGAAGGCTGGAAGAGTTTGAAGAAGTTTTTGTGCCTAACTGGAACTATCATTAGGCTTTTACAAAAGCTATTTTCTTAGTTCATGTTCATCAGATGGATTTAATCTTATTGTTGTATCTAAGGCAGTGAGCCTTCCCTTTGAGCAATGTGCTCTAGGCAGTGTGTCTTAATGCAACTGCATTCCCCTTTTTATCCTCCATTATACTTTTAATAGGGTATAATTTTGTGGACTAACATCCACCATGGTTTTTCCCCTAACAGGCTTTCCACGTATAACATTTTGGTGTTCATGTGTCTTCGTTGTTCTTATGCTTGCACTATTAATTATCAGATCTTTGATATAAAGATTGGTTAATTTTGCATAAGTTAGTTTTTGGTAACAACTGATTCAACCCCCCCTTTGAGTTGTCCATCCTTTTTTTTTCAACATAGATTGTTGAATGATTCCTTAGATTGCATCTACAAGATAGTTCTATCGTGCCTTACAAGAAGTCTCAGTGCATCACCCTAGTTAGATACTTTTATTTTTTATATCTTCCTCCTTTTCCTATTCAAAACCCCAGTTAAAAAAGAGTCGACTTCTTTAAAATCCAGAGGTTACTCAGTTTAGCACAATAGGTCCCCCTTTTAACTGAGTTTCCTACATAGGGTTGTTACCTTGTCATTTTTTGGCATCAATACCTTCATAGAAAATGAATTTTCTAACTATTGTTTTAACTCCTTTATGTGATCCATGTTAGACCCCCGCTACAAGTATATCATAAACATATAAACATAAAATAATGTATCCATCTTCAGCTAACCTCTTGATGTAAACCCAATGGTCTAAATTACACCTATTGTAGCCTTGTTCAGCCATAAAAATATCAAATTTAATATACCATTGTCGAGGTGCTAGTTTCAAGCCATATAAACTTTTTTGCAATCGACATACTAGTTTCTCCTTACCTTTGACCTCAAATCCTTGTGGTTGTTCCATACATATTTCCTCTTCCAAATCAGCATGGAGAAAGGAAGTTTTAACATCAAGTTGTTCTAAATCTAAATCTTCAGCAGCCACAATACTTAAAACAATACGAATAGAAGTCATTTTAACAAGTGGAGAAAATATTTCATCAAAATCAATACCCTTTTTCTATGCAAATCCCTTTACAACTAATCTGACTTTAAATCTTTTCTTACCTCCATCCTTCTCTTTCAGCCTATAAACCCATTCGTTTGGTAAAAAAAATTTACCTACAGGTAACTTGCATAATTCCCAAGTTTGATTTTTCAATAAGGAATCCATTTCTTCTTTGATTACATGCTCCCACTGAACCTTGGCATCCACCTACATAGTTTCATCATAACAATTTGGTTCACCAACATCAGTTAATAAAATATAATACAAAGAGGGAGAAAATATTTTTGGAGGTCTGCTTATCCTTGAAGATCATCTAACATTCACTGGAGTTTGTGGTATTTGTTGTTTTTTTTGTTGTGTAGCATGAGGAACCACTGGAACATCATTTTTTGGAGTATCATCCAACACTGCATAATCATTTTATTTCTTCTCATGCTCCTACAACTGATCTTTGTACAACACTTTCTCATTGAATATGACATCGCTACTTCTCATAGTTTTCTTATTTTCAAAATCCCAAAGCCTATAACCAAATTCATCAATACCATATCCAACAAATATACATGACATGCGAATATCCATTCATAGTGCTCTCGTTTGAGAAAAAATGGACTTAGAATGCCAGTATTATTTTTAAAATACTAGATAAATGATAATTTGATTCTAAATTTTTATATTTTAAAAAATATTATATCTGAAACAATGAAAAATGGATTAGCTTTCGTATGGTTTAGGACATAGAGAAAACCCACTTCACAATTATTTCATTGAAGGGAAACCCTGGAGATTTGAATCTAAAGTATGCAAAGAGGAAATAGATCTTGTAATAGGGGTTGTCCTAGGGTTTGATTGTAAACTAATGAGGGGTTCGCCACTAAGCTAGGGCTTGGAAAGATAAATGAAATGAAAAACCTAATAGTTAAACCTAGTGCAATGCAATCTTTCACTAAATGATCTAAAAATGCATGTAAATCAAAACCTGGAAATTTGAAGAAAACTAGATGAAGGCTTGAAATGCTAAAAATCCTAAAATTTTGGCACACTGGGACTCATACGCTAGTCTGGGCGTATCAATCCTAGATCATGGTTTTTGGGAAGGAACTGGTTTATGGAAAAATGGCATTTGAAATTGTAAAGATTTGGAAAAATGCCTATAGTGGGACTCATTCGCCACTTCCAGTGTATCAATCTCATTCCGCTTTTTCAAGACTTCAAAGTTCATATTTGTGCTCCAATCTCTTCTCTTTCTTCCAAACTGATTTATGTGTCCAAATCTATAAAAATATGTACAAAACAGAATATAGAGTTGATTTTCTTATAGGGGGTTTACCTTGGTCAAACCCCTAGTTTGGTAGTTAAACCTTGATAGAATCAATGAAACATGAATGTGAATATGAACATAAACCCTAACCTTAAGTGTGTCTAAGATTAGAAAATTTAATATGCAATGCAACCCAATTCTAATTTGTTAGAATGAGATGCATGAATGAAACATGAAGATGAATAACTCACTTTGAGAGATCTCTAATCACCCAAATGAGCCCTAATAATGCTTGTACCTTCCTTAGGCTAAAAGTAGAGTGATAATGGAGGATGAAACCACTTAGGAAACAATTCATTAGGCTTGGATTGATCGCTAGTTGCATCTCCCCAACCTAGAATCCATCATGATTCACCATAGACAACAATGATCAACCCTTGGCAATTCTATATCTTGGATGAAAGTGAGCTTGAAAACCTGAAAAAACACTCTAATGCTGCTCCAAGACTTCAAGTTTATTTACTTTTAAAACTTGAATGCTCTTGTGAAAGAATTCTTGAAGACTCTTGAATGCTTGAATCTTGAAATTGCTCTTGAAAATGCTTACTTAGACTAAAAAAATGACTTAAAACTTGCTTATATAGGAAATTACACCTAATTTAGTGTTACTCAGATCTCAAAAGATGACATAAACCAAAATTTGAATTAAAAAGTTGAATTTCTCGCTTAAACCCTAAAAAATCCCCAAATGGGACTCATGCCATCTTTGGCGTATGGGTCCCACCTATGGGGACTCATATGCCCAAGGTGGCGTATGAGTCCCACCCTAGATTTTTGGGGTGGGTTGTTAAAACTTTAAGTGTTTTTGATTATTTTGTCAAGTTTTTAGTTGAAACAAGCCTTGAGATCTGAAATAATGGGTATTGGGGGCCTATTAATGATGAATTAAAGGGTATTTAATACAAAGGTACAAAAATAGGTCCAAATTAGCCAAGGGATTGTACTGTCCTTAGGGAGTAAAATTTATGTTGCCACATTTAACCCACACTTTAGTGCCCATATGACTCTACATTCATATGCAAGCTGAAGGACTCTGAATAGTACACTTTAGTGCATAAAAGGATACTCATATGGATTTATTCATAACATGAGAGTTCTAATGAATCCCCCACTATACCTATCTACAAAACCACAATGTTAGGAATCGTATCCCGCAACACGAATTTGTTAGTTGTCCAAAAGTCCTCATATCTAACTTCTTCTAGAAATCAAATTCGAGGGTAGATGTATGCCCCCCTTGATTCCACTTGCTTTTTAGAGGTGGAATCAAGGTAATAGTCTAACCACATCAAATAAGGTAAGTCCTATCATAGGATATTTCAAAGTACCATATCACATAATGATAGACATTTGATGAGGATGGGAGTAGAATCACGATTCCAATTCAACAAACGGTGTCAAAAACCAAGCTCTCTAGCTCCCATTATGTTAATTTGAATGAAAGGCAATTTTTAACCCTAATATAGTAAAAACCCTAATTTTAAATTTTATAAGAGTAAAAAATGTGAAGTTATTTATAATCGTTTTGTCTTTTATCTTCTTATAGCTTGAATTTGGTGAAGAGTGACTAAAGATGCCAAGCCGGCGAGAGTATGAACCCCCAAGACTAGATGTCTTGCGAGAGTAGGTAGCCTATAGTGGGCTACAGTATTAGATGAGTTGATTTTTTTTCCTTAGCTTTGTCCTTATGCATTTATTTTATGCACAATTAATGTGAATAATTTCAAAGGATCTTGAGGAGATATAAGAGAATCCACACTTTCCATTGCATCTGCATGTCAATTATCCTTTTGAAGGATGTTGTCAATGGTAAATGATTCAAACTTCTCTAACAAAGTCATTGTAAGATCCTTGTATTTTGATAAATTTTCATGCTTCACTTTATATGTTCCATTTATCTATTTAATAACCAATTTTGAATCACCAAATATCTTAATGTATCTAGCCCCCATAATTAAAGTGGCACACAACCCAACGAGAAATGCTTCATACTCGGAAGTGTTGTTCCTACATATGGAATGTAATGCCCCACCAAGTAACCTTAAAAGGAAGTTGCAATTAACATCATAAGCGAACCAATTTTTTTTTATAAAGTGCATTTAACATACACATTCACTTACTAGTTAACAACAACCTCTAAGGCTACAAGGTTAGGATTATTTAAACCCACACATACATATTACATATAACCATAGCCTTATGAACTTTATGAATAAACATCATACATCATAAGAATACCACATAACATAATAAGATAATCAACCAAGATACAATCTCATAAACATTATCTTAATCCAATAGATACATCACTCATTCCCAGAATGAGGCAATAGTACAAAAGATTACAATTACAAAATTCCACCTCATAAACATAAGAGGGATAAAATAACTTATACAAGTTAAAATATTACAATGCAAGATAATACAACAAGAACCGCGAGCTGTCCATCTGGATGTCTCGCCACCAAGTACTGAAGATCGATGGGGACCCAACGGTTTTGGTGCATGTTCCACCCAACCAATGTGGTACCCGAAGGCCCACCCCCCATGCTAGGAGATAGTAACAAAGTAACATGGACAAAGATCTACTACCTCTAACCAAAGGCAGACTCATACTGACTCAAACTGACATAACCATCCAAATGAATTAACAAGTACAACTCATTCACCATACAATTACGAATCAAGTACGACTCAAGTACAATACAAGTACAAATCAAGTACAACTCCAACATCATTGACATAGGTCACATTGCTTCCAGACATAAAGTAGATCAAGTATGTTCAAATAACCATACACATAAAATAATTAACAACAGTTGTCATAGATAGAGTGTCATCGCAAGGTTTGTCATGAGATCTCCTCTGGGCATTCTTCATAGGCTCCGGCACAAGTAATCCTGGTGGCCTCAACCGAATCCCGGCACTCATACTCACTCATGCGGAATCAACTACCTCTCGCAAGAACTAGATAGTTGATCTTGCCATTCCAGGCCTTCTCACTCATCCCAAGTCTAAACAAGCCCTTGCGTCTATGAGTGAGGATTAAATTATCTTGATTAATGAGAAGTTAGTCCTAATCTTCTAAGTACATTATTTTAATTATCACTTGTTTAAATCACTCCTGAAGGTTATCTAGTTTACCTCTTTGGGCTCTGGCGCCTAACAGAAGCCACTCTTCTATTCGACAACACACATCCAAACAATCCACCAAGGGAACCACAAGTGCATACCAACTAGGCATCATAATCCACTCCAACACAAGGAGGATACAAATAATAGAAACTCACTCCAAACATCTTGGAGGAAACAACACATAGTCCACTCCTTTCACAGGAGGTACAAAAGATCTCACTCCAAACATCTTGGAGGACAACAACACATAGTCCACTCCTTTCATAGGAGGTACAAAAGATCCCACTCCAAACATCTTGGAGGCAATAACACATAGTCCACTCCTTTCACAGGAGGCAACAAGATGAAACCACATAAAAGGTCACACCATACAAGGAGGACACGGATCCCATAATCCGCTCATAAACCAAGGAGGTGCAAACATCCCCGTTCATGTAAACTGGGTAAAAAGAACATGCACTACCCAAGGAAAAACAACTGGATGGCACAAAGATTCAACAACTCTTATCCTCTAAGTTCTTCTGGAAGACTTATAATTTAGGACTAACACTAAATCCCAAAACCAACAATGCAACTTGACGACATAGCAACAAAAGCATTCAAGTCATCAATCAAATCTAATATTTGGATTTCCTAAATCCATACTCATTCAATAGGTAGTGTTGACAAGGTCAAAGACACGATAACTAGATCATTTAAAATAATCATAACTCTTATTTCCCTTTTCATTATAGGAAATCTAAAAACAATTAAACTTACTTCCCTTTACTAAATACAGAGAATTAAATCCTTTAAGATAATCATGAGGAAGATACTACTTTTGGATATACTAAATCCATATCTCTTTCATAATCCAATCACAATGATTCAATTAATCTAAATAGAAATTAATAAATAACATAATTGATTGCCTCATCAATAAAACAACTTCTTAATTTACTTTTAAATCGACACAAATCCATGCAAGTAAACTTTTTCCATTTCCTAACCAAATCTTACATCTCATTCAATTTTCTATTTAAAACATTCAATCACTTTAATATAATAACATATTGTTTCTCTATCCATTTTCCATATACACTAATCAATCCATTTTTAAATCTCTATTCAATAATACATTGCATGCATCTCATTAAAATAAAATACGATAATGAATTTTACACTGAATATATATATATATGCTCCATATTATATAGACACCATTAATATTCCATTCACAATGACTAGATTTCTCTATAGAACTAAATAGAACATAATAACTATTTGCCTTTTTCAATATAGTTAGTTCCTAAATTTACTTATAATGCAACCTAACACTATTGCAAACAATCTTTTTCAATTTCCTATCTGGAGTCTATGTCTCATCAACCATCCATTTAAAAACATGCAATTTCATCAATGTATAAAAATATCTTTTGGCTTGTCTATTTGGCCACACATTCATATTGTTTCTAATTAAATCTCATTAATTAAAACAAACATTTAAATATAAATATTTCTATAATTCTTCAATATATTTAAATATCTTTCTCTATACATTTTCTACACATACTAATTATTTCTTTTAGAACATTAATAATACCCAATTTGCAAACAATAGAATAAAATAAGATAAAATATTATTTATTCTCTCAAATGGATATATACCTTCACTATATATATACTAAATATAAATTAATATATTTAAATATATTTAATCATTAACATATCTTCTATCCTTTGCAGAATATCAAATTGATTAATTCAAAATAAAATATCCTTTATCATCAATATTCCAAAATATAAATATATTTTTCCAATTAAATCAAATTAATAATTGGACCTTTTACATATGGATTTAAATTTCACAATTCAATTTTAAATTATGCATTCTTTAAATCAAATATTTAACTCCTTCAATTAAACTTTAACATGCCATTTTAAAATAAACAATAATTTTCCCCATATGTTTATAATTTTAATTCCACTAATCTAATATACAAATTTTATTTAAAATAATATAAATAAATATAATACTTTAGTATTATAAATTATAATATAAAATATTATTAAATAATATTTTAATATTATAATAATAATACATAAAATATTAATATTTATAAATATCAATTTATTATTATTTTATTTTCAGAACAGCCATGGGAAAATAATTTAACAGTAGTCTCATGTTTCAAGCATAACTCAAAAACTACGATCTGGGTATTTGAGATTTTTGGACAAGGTTAAGAAAATATCAAAATGCAAAAACCCTTTAAATTTCTTGAAAACCCAGTTTGTGAAAGTAAAGTTATAGGCGACGCAATCAGACCATTTTACCATGAAAATATAACTATACTGCAGATTTTAAAATCCGTTTTTTGATAATAAACAGAAAGTTTCATTTTCTGAAAACATTCTAAATGCATTGTTCAATCTCTATGTTTGATTTCAATAACAACAAAATTGATTTTCCCAAATAATTTAAATTCAACTAAGGTTTTCACAATTTTCACTCAAGAATTTTCACAAGCAAAGGCTGTAAATTTGTTTAATTCTTTTCTTCTAATATCAAATTTATTTTCTAAAATAGATTTAACAAACAAATCTTTAATCATTACTATTTTAAAGAAAACAATCAAGAACAATAAAACACAAAGAGGAAAACCTAGTACAAGAAGCTACAGGAAGAGATGAATTTCTAATGCAAGCCTCCTCCAAAGATTTCCTGAATTTTCTTCAATCCTCCAATGAATCCAATCCAAAATCCAACAAATGCAAACAATCTTTCTTTCAATCAATTCTACAATCAAACTTTCTTCAAACCCTTGTGCCAATTTTCCAAAATTTCTTCCCTGCTGTAAAAAATGTATTTTTCTAAAAACTTTCTTGCCCTAAAATTAAAACATATATTCTTATAAATCAAAAATACCTAATTCAACCCTAATTCACATTACATGCAAATTAGATATTTCAATTTCAATTTCAATTTCAATATTTACAACCCTAATTCACATTACATGCAAATTAGATATTTCAATTTCAATTTCAATTTTCAATTTTAATTTCAATTTCAATTTTCAATTTTAATTTCAATTTCAATTTCACTTTTCAAAAACCCACTTTCAATTTAAAATGCAATTTCAAATAATAAATTAATTTCCAAAGTTGCAACCAATTTCTCAAATAAACATTTAATTACAATTTCTAATTTAATTTCCACACGTTGGAATTAAATTCCAAAATTAATTCTAATTCTTTTATTTCCTTTTATTCTCTTGCATCACGTTTAATTAATTAATTTAATTATTTAATAACTAAACTCAACCCCCTTGGATTAAATTTAATTAATTAAATAATTTAAATATAATTAATTAATTTAAATATAAACTTTTATCCACATTGCATTATTTAAGTTAAATAACCATCAACATGATTTAAATGCAATTATTCTAAATATCTATTTCCAAATCAATAATGCTTCAGAATTAAATAACATCAAAGCAAGACAGACAATGACTCGACACACACAACTGATGACACACTAAGGCTAGGGTATAGACTTGACACATGTTACCTAGCTATTATCTCCCATTCAACTTAACCGTTGGATCGACACGCTCAAACCTGTGAAACCAGGTGGAGTCGATGTCATGTACCTGCAATCCTGCAACCAAGTAAACAACATCGTACAATATATCCGGCATATAATACACACCGTGAAGAAGAAATTACGGATTCATAGGGCACTCGCAAGCGAGTGATGCGAAACCGTCCTCTTCACCAATACACTCATTGAAACTGACACTTCCATCATAATTCCAATAATCTCATAATAACATCTCATGTTA
>VCHN02004384.1:0-12008 GCA_007115665.2 Sequoiadendron giganteum | reverse complement strand
TGCATTACCTTAGGAATACAAAATGCCCAAAAGGACTCAGTGATAACTAGAAAATAACTTTAAAACTTCAGGCTTCTAAATATGTATTTATAGAAGGAGATCTATTCTGGAAAAACAGAGATGGAATGCTGCTATTATGTTTGGATGAATCAAAAGTTGATCATGTTCTAAAAGAAATGCATGAAGGAGTCTATGGGGGGCATTATTCAGCAAAGAAAACTACACATAAAATCCTCAGGGCAAGTTATTACTAGCTAAAAATTTTCAATGATTCATTTTCATATTTCAGAAAGTGTGAGGCATGACAAAAGTTCTCAGGGAAAATGAAGTATGAGGGAGCTCTACCACTCAGACCTATATAGGTTGAAGCCCCTTTTCACCAATGGGGGATTGATTTCATTGGGGAAATATAAGAGAAATCAAGTGGAGGACATAGGTGGATACTAGTGGCCACTGATTACTTCACCAAATGGGTGGAGGCAATCCCAACCAAGCAAGCAACAAGTAAAGTTGTGATTAACTTTCTAATGGATAACCTTATTACTAGATTTGGTACACCATTGAGGGTGATTACAGATAATGGAATGTGTTTCAGGTCTGATGAATTCAAGGAGTTTTGTAAGACATATAGTATCAATGTTTCTTATTCTGCCCCATATCATCAACAAGCTAATGGTCATGCAAAATCTAGCAACAAGATTCTTTTAAAAATCATAAAAAGGATGCTCGGTAAGAACAAAAAAGCTTGGGATTCAAAGTTAAGGTTGGTTGTATGGGCAGATAGAATTACCATCAAAAAGGTAATTGGGAAATCCCTATATGAATTAGTCTATGGAATGCAAGCTAGGATGCCTCTACAAAATTTATTGCCAATGTACAAATTTATCCTTCAAGAGGATATAGATGTTCCTGAACCAATGGAGGAGAGAATGGAGCAACTTGCAGAGCTTGATGAAATAAGGAGAATAGCTCAAAACTCGAACATGAAACTGCAAGCACAAATGAAATATTTGTTTGACAAAAAAGCAAAAAGTAGAAAATTTGGAAAGGATGATCTAGTGTTGATGTGGAACGCTAGGTGCCAAGAGAAGGGAAAACATGGAAAATTTGAGGCACTGTGGTTAGGACCTTTTTTTATTATTGGAAATCAAGGAGAGGATTCATATTATTTACAAAATATGAGTGGTGAAGAGCAGGAATTGCCTGTACATGGGAAATTTCTAAAGAATTTTTTTTCTTAAAAATCATAGAGGATCAAAGGTTGCTAGTGCATGGACAACATTTGAAGAAAAAATTCTCATAATAGCATTCCATGCACAGTAGTATAGGAAGTAAAGGATACAGGAAATTGCTAGTACATGGACAATCCTGGAAATCCTTATTTGATATTTCTCCATGTACAGTAGTTTAGGATCATTTTTTCCATCTCCACTTGCTCTTATCCATAATATTTGGTCTACTCACCTAGAAATTTGGATCCTTGTAATGATCTCACAATCATTCATCCCTAGATGGAGCTACTGTTGGAACTGTGAATTTCTCACCATTTTATTCACCCTTCATGATTATTAGCCTCCCAAAAAGTTCATAAATACAGACACAAAAGTCCTCACATAGCATCTTTCTACAAAATCCAGTTTAAATTTTGTCGTAAAACCCCATAAATTTCATCTGGCATTGAAACATTGACATATGAAAATATTAGCATAAGTTGATGCAGGTCTCATCGATGATAATATAAATATCTTCAATATATCGGTGAGACATCAGACGGGTCATACCGATAAAGTTGTACACTAGGAGAATGCGGGTTTGTATTACTTATTGGCAAGACAAAAGGTATCAGTATGATGAGGTAAGGTCATATCGAGCTAAGTTACCTTGGGCCGATTGGAGAAAAGTAAAGCCTATCAGGGAGACTTTGGTCATCAGAGAGAATTTTCAAAACACTACCTGAATTGCTATTGGTCTTGCCAATAAAGCAAAAGGAGAACTCACTCAGTGAGACAAATGATGTCGGGGAGAGTTCAGAAGGTCTTACCGACCCCTTGGGTTACACCGACGAAAACTAAGCTTACGAAGATAAAGGATGTCGAGAAGATGATGCACGTTGTCATACTGAAAAGGAGGCATATCAGAGAGCCATGTCATCATGGGGAGATCTAAGAGACATCATAGCGAATATTATTTTGTCGGCAGAAAAAATTGCTTAGTCTTGACAACATAAGTAAATAAAGAAAACATCTCGGTGAAACAAAGTATTTTTAGAGTAAGATAAAGAACTATTGGCCCGATTCATTGAGTTTGAGTGATAGTTGTTTCAGTGAAATTCACGGTGATATAAATAGTGAAAGGAGAGAAACTATCGAGGAGACTTGTGAAGTCAGGGAAACTACAAGACGTCTTGGAGGATGTATGAACATTGAATAGGAGGATCGGCCAAAGATTTGAAATATCTCGCCGATATGAGCCCTGATGTGACAAAAAGAGTTTCAAAAGAAACCTGAAGCATTCATATCTCAGTAAAGACATTAATGGCCCCACGAAGCGTAGGAGATTTTGCGTATCAGGGTATGATCAATTGAAATCATTGCCTCATAGAATTAAAAGTGAAAGAAAGCAAAGGAACTAGCAGAGCAATTAAGGCATTCACCTAGCTTGAGTCTTCAAACGGGTTATAGTAAGTTTCTCTCTAGAACTCATAAAAATTTGAATTATGTAAGGCACTATTTTAGGAAAACTAAAGGGAAGAAAACATGGGGAGGGTTGCCAATCAAAAGAAAAAAAGTAAAAGATTGAATTACAAACAGAAGGTACTAAAAGGAAGCTGAATTAGGACCTTATAGATTAGTTACCTGGTTCTGGACCTAGAGCTAGGCGTTCTGCACAACTCAAAGTGGAAGTTGACAAATTGGATGACAAATGCAAATTTATAGGGGATGTTTGGACTCTGATTAGGGGCTATGAGTTATTCATTTTCCACTATCATAGAAGAAAGCACTGTGAGCCAATGTGCAATCCATGGAGGATTAATTTAGGGAAATTGGTGTGCCCTAACATTTTTATTGATGTTGAACTGATAAAGATGCTAGCTGGACATTATGACCTAAAAGGCAAAGCTATATGTGATTTTTCAAGGAACCTGTTGATACTTATATCTAAGAACGCAATTGTTGAGGTTTTCAGGATGGAAGGAATATACAGTGAGAAAGTAGTAAGTGAGGAGCTCGATAGTGAGTTCAGAAGGATGGAAACCATCTATAAAGGGTGGAGGTTGCCTCTGCATAGGATTAGGTGTCATGGCAAGCCTATTCCAATGGAGGATAGTGAGGGGCCACCCTATCATGTCGATCTCTTCGAACCTTACATCAAATACACTTACTACTCGGTGGGAAATGTATTAGGGATTGAGGTACCTGAGCATATGGCAATTGTGCCCATGGTAATTGTTGTAGACACTCAGTACCATAATTCTAGATCATTTGACTATGTTGCACACATTTTTAAGGAGCTAGATACAAGTTTGATGGTGATAAAGAGTGGCGCTTCTATTCTCCATCTCATAAATTACTCACTATTGATGCATTTAGTGTTGTACTTTGGACAAGAGTTGGGTTTATGGCCCCAGGAGCTGAGGATTTCACAATCCAACAAGGAAGGTAGGCCATTGCCTATTCAATTATGGACTGTTGTTTGGGACATTAGGTTTGCCAATTCAAATTTTCTGCATTTTGAGGACTTCTTTGTGAAACCCTTGTATAGATTTTTCAACCATCCTTGTGATTTTTCTTTACCTGAAGAAGTGAAAAGATTTCTTAGGCCTATAGATTACAATGGACCAATTGAACATAACTGGGGGGATTGGTACTATTTAGAGAATGCCACAATGATTAAGGTTTATGGCTTTGAGGATGCACCTTTCATTCTGCCTAGAACTGTCCCGGATAGAATTGCATACTTAGAAATTTTTAGGCAAATTGATTACTCCAATGTTATGAACTTAAGTTCATATGGGAAATAGGCCTTCATGCCCAACACATTATGTTTTAGTGATTTCACTATATTAGCGAAGGAAGGTTATGATTTGATTTTGGATAAATTGTTGCACTATAACATGAGAAGAGCACCAGTGAGAAAAAACTTTGATCCAGAAGGGTATATCCACTCTTGTAGACAAAAGATAAAATTTAGAGGGTTCCATCATGTGCCCTATAAATCTGATGACATAATCAGAAACCTGGAGGTAGAGGAAGCTAAAATTGTGATTGAAAAACATAATTAGGAGTTGATGGATGCTGAATTGTTATCCTCTATTAAGGCGATATCAGAAGCAGATAGGCCACAAGGCTCATCTGGGAAATTTTCAAGAATGAAGACTCAAGACTATACCTATGTTTCCAAATAAATTAATTTTGAGGAAATCATGGATGTAGATACAAGGCATGAAGACTATAGGTCTTTCATATCTGATGATGAATTTATAAAGACCTCAGAGTTTAAGATTTTTTTATATAAGCAAAAATGAAAAGAGATAAGGGGACAGGTTGACAATATTACTCTAGAAAATGAGGATCAACTGTTGAAAAGCTTAAGAGATGAAGTAGACAAGGAGATGATTAACATGACCCCTAAAAAAGGAAGGGAGCTGCTAGAAAAGGCAGGTGTTATGATTTTTCCAGGTTTGGATATGAACTCTGCATTAGTTTTTTATTGTTTCTTAAAAGATAGCAATGCCACCCACAAGCTAAGTATAGAGAAGGTGACAGAGGTACACATAGGATCAAGATACAACCCTGATTATGAGACATTAATAATTTGGGCCTTGTATCCTCCTCACAAAAAATCAATTTTTATTGACACTAAAAAGGCATTTGGACATGTCATGACCCTGAAGGTTGGGGAGGTTGATCCTATAGCAACTGCTGGTATTGGGATAAATATAGCCAGGTTAAATAAGGCTCAAATCCAAGCATTGAAAAGGGAAAGGGAGATGTATAAAACTGGTAATGAGAGGATGTTGAGAGAAAATGAACGCTTGAAAGACTTGGTAGGTGCTATAACAAAACCAACAAGGATGCTCACCCAAGGAGAGAGTTCATAGAAAAAGTACCATTGGGAAGGATCAACTACATATTCTCAAGGAAAAGCAGATGCACTTGCTGCAATAATCAAAAGAAGGTAGGTTGTTCTAACCACTTGGTTAAAAAGGCTCTGGGGAAAACATTCACAATTTGTGGATGCAATAAAGGAACATAGGAGAGTGGACAACAGAATTCAGGAAAAGATTAAGGAATTGGAACAAAAGGACACTCCTAGTAGTGAAGAGATTGAAAATTCCAACTATATCATGGACAGACATATGGATTTCTTTAAGGAGTTGCAAGGAGATATGCAGGGATTGATAGAGGCTGCTGAAGATAGATTGACCAAGTTATGCAATGATGAAGGGAAGATGAAAGAAGTGACTAAGTGGAAAAGTAAGTGTGAAATAATACTCCAAGAGATGTTGAAAGTAACCACTATGGAGGATGTGACATTGGATGAAGCGTGCGAGCAGAATGAGTGAATGATAATGATGGAGATTGTGGTCCATGATGCATTGGGGGATGCTGACACTCATGAGTTCCAGGATTATACAGAGCATATGTCTACAGTCCATTTGTGGCTTAACAAGAATTAGTTAAATGGAGAATTCGTTAAAACTTTTTATGTTTTAAATTTTTTTGAAAAGGCACGTCCTTTTGCAAACTAATGTATAAATATCTATTATTGGATAAATTAAAAAGGCATAGAAGATAGAATTAATAGGACAGATCACTATAAGCATTATATTTTCAGGATGATATTCAAGGAGACTATGATGCATGTATAAATTTTGAAGGATCAAATGAAATAAATTTGTTATTGTGGCACTATTCTAGTATCAATAATTTATTAAAGTTAACTGAAATATTATCAAGTTGTCTCCAAGGTTGATATTTCTTTGTTATTTAAATTGGCATATCAAGTATATTCTCAGTTTATCAGTACACATTTGTTGTATTTGTGTGGTGTGATTGGTTGGTTCTTTCAAGTAAAGATTAATTCCTTCAAGTCATTCACAATAATCTGGAATTATCATTTGGATCATTAAGAAGAGTTTGATAATTACATTCCTACATGTTTATACAAGTTATAGACTAAATATCATATGCCAAATAATTAGAATCCCTGCTAGATAGGGTTCATTTATCTAAAACTTTCAATTTGACTCCATTTTTACCCAATAAGGCATCGGTCTCCCTTACTTTCATTACATTAGTTTATCCATTTCAATTTGACATCTCTTAATTGAGAATATTAATTCATATACCTTGATATTACATATACAATTCATACCAAATTAGGATCATATCTTTCCACTATTAGATTGCCATTTGTGGATAGTTGGATCAAGTAGGAAACATAAATTCAAAATCATTGTTCCTCATATGGGTGCACCTGCCTAGGTTTAGCAGAACCTTAAGAGTAGAGGGTTTAACCATATTGGTTGGCCTTGTCAATTGACCAAAAGCATAGTGAGAGTGTGGTAACCTCTTGTGGTACATTCAACCATTGTTTTTGAGACCCAACAGGCACCATGTAATGTTGTTGGCTCTTGTTTTGTGAAGTGTGATGATGAAGAGGAGGTGGTTGTTTTGCCTCCCACTAAGGCAAAAATAAGAAGTGGTTGTGGTACCACTCTAAGTTCCAGGTGATGGTGTAGTTTTTTGGGTCTTTTTGTTGTGATGTTGATGCTATTTCTTTTTGGGTTTGACATGAACATGGATGACAAGGTATCTAATGGAATTTTTCTATGAATATGGTGACAATGACTTGTTACGTGGGTTGTTAAAATTTTGATTCCCTTGTTCGGTGAATGATTACATACAACCATCTGGGAATTTGGAAATGAAGATGAAATTATATTTTGAAATGAAATTTTTGTAAAATGTAAACACAATGAGCCCGATGCTTGTTGCTCTCTTATGTTATAAAAGAGATCTCAAGGCTCATTGCAGGGGTCAAATTTTTGAGTCCACTAAGGTCTAGGTAGGGCAGAGTGAACACACAAAATGTAGAATTCCTGATGAATCTACCACTAATTGTCTTGAGTAGAGTTTATGTGTGAAATAGTCTTAATTGGTCTTATGAAATTACTAATATCAAAAAAAATATAAAAATTTAAAGTTTGTGATCTCCTATGTGTTGTTATGATAGGCTATGAATGAAAATATCAAGTGTAATTTCATTTATTGTTCAATGGTTTATTTGAATGTATGATTATTTTTCTTGCTTCAGCTCAATGAGTTAATCAAATGATTGAGGAAGAGTTGTAATTTTGTGATAATGTGCTAAGGATTTGATAAGAAGTGATGCTTTAAGTACTGTGAAATTTAATGATGTAATGCATTGTAAAAAAAAAATTCACTCAATGGATAGAGTATTGTGTATGACTGAAGGTTTCATGCTTGACTCCTGCCCAATTTGATGAGGCACTAGTTTATTCATTTAGAATTATCATAGTTTATTGAAATCATAAAATACCCATTTATGGATTCAAGGTCAGAACACTGCTTAATTCATATTCTACTCATGTTGAGATGCAAATCTTGAAGGTGTCAAGTGTTCCTATCAACTAAGAGGTCATTTTTTTAAGGTTGGCCAAGCCTCTGATAAATAATGTCTAATTGCACTCAATAGGGACAAATATGTGTAAAGAAGTGTTATTGAGATATTGGAAATCATAGGAACACAGTAAGAAACACCCTCCTTCATTTCAACGAGCCTAAAGAGTAGGAGTAAAGGCCTTAATATCTTTTCTCATTGTTTTAGTCTTCTAGCCTTGAATGTCCTTGAATATAAGGCATGGTATGCCTTTAGAGAAATCTGGGGCCTAGCAAGAAAAAAACCAAAAGAAATGGCAACTCCATTGTGGAGAACTTCTAAGAATTTAAAAAAAAAGAGGAATCCCAGGCGTAGATGGTAGTATCACAAAGTCAAGCATTTGGTGAATCTGAATTTTAAGTTCAGATGTTGAACGGTTTTGGACCTGGAAAAGGTTTTGTTGTAGCAAAGTTTTAGGGAATTTGTGAGTGATTCCATTGTTGGAGAAGAACCAAAATGATATTTACTCTTAAAGGGACTTCATGCTACTTTAGGTTTTTTCCTCTATGAAAACAGGTGGCAACTCTATCTAAAGAACCGGTTGAATTGTGAAGAAGGCCTTCGGGTTTGCAAAATTTACAGTTAGGAAGAAAGGTTAATAGCTGCTATAAATTTTCTAGGTATTCTCATAAATCTAAAGAACACATTATTCTATTTGAAAGAAGTTTATGAGAAAACCTCAAGGTTTGAGATGATAAATGGCTCCCTATTAGATGAAATTTCATTAAGATATGGAATAATGGTAGTTCTTTTCATACTTCTAATATGTGATATCAGTGATGGTAGGTGGAGTATGTGAATTTTACCCTTGAATATAATTTTCTTGTGAAATATCAAATAAGAAGTATGCAAGGCAGACAGTTCTCACTAGGACCTCAAAGGGATTTTGTTATTGAAATATATATGCATTGGATTTGAGTGGTATTAAGGGTTTTCCAAACCTAATTCTTAAAAATATTAGAATTTTTTTGCCAAATTCACAGGACAGTTTAGATTCAGCCTCTAAACATTTGCAAACATTCATGGATTTGATGGGAGATTATGAGGTAAATCATGAAGATGTTTTCATGAAACATTTTTTTCAATATCTAAAGGATGATGCTAGATATTTGTTCTCATATTTACCAACATGCTCTATAGTTTCATGGAATCAATTTAAGAATGCTTTTGCAAAACTGTTTGGTGAAAGGATAAATCCAGGTATTGTAAGGAATTTTTTTATGGAAATTTATAAAAATAAAGATGAATTGGTCCTTGTTTTCAATCTTAGATTTACCAAGTAAATAAGGGATATTCTAGAAAGCATAAGACCCAATGATGCAGAGTTTATGATTGTATATTCATATGCCTTGCATAACCACCCCATCTTTTGTCTTGGTCAAAATGGGTCCCCCTTTGTGTTTTTGTACTTAGTTGTTTTTGGAACAAAATTTGGAGTATAGTTTTGCCAAATATTTTGTTTTTCTTTGTTTTCTCTGTCGGAAGCGAAACCGGAGCTGAATCGGGTTTTGAAAGGTCTTTTGAGGTGTATTTTTGGTTTTGATCCCGATGGTCTTTTCTTTGCCTTTGTTTTTGCTCTTTAGCGAAAGTGGAGCAGGAGTGGGAATTGGGATGGTTCTATTCAAAATTTGCAAAATCAAATTCAATTCCGATCCCGACTCCGCTCCCTTTTTAATGTTTGTTTGTCTCGGTTTTTGTGTTTTGTTTTATTAGGTTGGTCTTTTACTTAACTTTTGTTTTTGTTTTTGTTTTGTTTTTAGTTATCGGACGCGGAGTCGGAATGGGAATAAGGTTTGGAAAGTTTATGATTTTAAGATCCTGTTTCCATTTTGGTTCCGACCCCGCCTTTTTTTTGTGTCGTTGACTTTTTGACGGAAGTTGCACTATAGACCAGTGTTTGTTCTCTTACAGTTCCGACTTCGCCTTTACTATGTTTTAATGCATTAATGGTGGTTGCCGATGTAGGTAGAAATTCACATTTTTTTTCTTTATTAAGGGTTAAAGCCGATTATTATTGTTATTATTACAAGTCTGAGAGCGCGAAGAGCAATAGCAGAGTTCGTTTTGAGCGAATTGATCGAGATAGAGAAGGGATTGTGTGCGAATTGATTCAGAAAGTCAGCGTGGCTTTGTTTGCGTTTGAGGTAGGTCTTTTATCTTTGTTGTTCATTGTTTTATTTGCGGTTGTGTTCGTTGTGTTTTGCTTTGTATCTATTTGCGTGTTCAATCATTGTGTTTTAAGCAATTTTATGATCAACGATGTGATTGAATGAGTAGGTTCTTGTTTTGGTTTGTTTTAGTTTTATTTTTATCTTTGTTGTTTTATTTTGTTGTGTCGTTTCTTTCTATTTTTTGGGCATTGTCGTTTTCACGACTTAATCGTGATCACGTCGTGTCGTTTTTGATTTGCAGTAGATTTAGATTAGATTAAAGGTTTTTATTGTGGTGTAAGTTAGATTAAGAATTTACAGTGAGGTAGATTAGAGATTTTTACAGTGAGTTGAGGTAGATTAGGTTTATTGTTTAATTTAGGGTTTCATTGTTTGGTAGAATGGCAGGGTTTTAAAACTCGTGCCCTAGTTTTATTAAGTTTGTTAGATTAGGGTTTCGTCGGTCTCTGCAATAAGTTTTAAATAAATGGCTCTAAAATATAATTGTTCCCCCACGGTCATATGAGGGTAGAGTTTTTAAGCTCCTTTGCTATGTTATGGCGACCTAGGTTTAATCATGAAGTTATGATGAAAATGAATAAATTTGATGATGTCATGATTAGCATAGGCGGAGGCAGGATTGGAATGGGTATTGGCATAAGAGTTTGTTTTTACCAAAGATGTGAATTCCATTTCTATGTCATTTTCGATTTCGAGTTCTAAAAAGGTTTTATTAAAGTATGTGATAATTAGCGGAGGCGGGATCGGAACTGATCTTAAACTTAAGAATTTTTGTTTGTAAAGGTTATCAGTTCCGTTTTCATCCCGTGTCCGGCTTCGCATATTGTGGAAAGTCTTTTGTCAAAGTAATGGTCAACAAATCAGAGGTGGAGGCGGAATGGAAATAGAATATGAAATGAGAGGAATTTGAAGAAAACCAAATCCCTTTTTCATTCCGATCCCGGTTCCGATAACTTCCCCGACTCTAACTCCGAGCCCGTTTGTTACTAGCTGAAGTTCCTATATTGGTTTTTGCTGAGTCCGCCAATCTTGTAAAAATGATTATTTTGTGTTTCTGTCCGACTCCGACTCCGATACATATGTAACAGGTATGTTTTTAAAATAGGTTTTATAATGATTTATTGGAAGGGGTCTAATTAGAGGTTTGCTTGCAGGAGATTGGAGAGATGTCAGGAACGTCAGGAGAGGCTGCTCGAAGGAATCAACCAGCTGGAACATCAAAGCTTGCACCAAAGATCAAGAAGGTGAAACCAGAACAGTTACCTTATACATTAAGGTATGATCATAGGAATCCGGTGGTGAAGGCGAGCAAGGTGGAATCAAACTGGTCAGATATCACAGATACCAATCTGGGCCAGTATAGTTTCGAAGAATTACATGAAGAGACCTTTACAGAAAGGGAAAACTTGACGGGGAGAACTCAAAGGATTGTTAACTCCGGTCTTGCACATATCACTGTGTTTCCTTTGTCAGTTTAGTGTCTGGAGTTGATATATACAGTGGCCAGTACTTATAATCCAGCTACAAGATTATGCATGGATTCACAGAATAATGTAATTATAGATCTTACTCCGCAGATGTTCCAAAACATATTCAATGTTCCTGATCCCAAGAATTTAGTGCAGTTAACTAAGGCTGAGGCATTGGAGAAATACAGTAAGCATAAAGACTCCAATAAGTCTCATTTAAACAAAAGATGGTTAAGTACCGAGAAGAAGTCTTTGAGCAAACTTCAAGAAGGAGATAGCTGATTTAATATTGATGTTGTCTAAAGTGTTTGGGAAGAGGGATGCCTTCCATTTCAAGGAATGGATGTTTCATTTTATTCAAGTGATTTTTCAGGGTGATTATCAATTTGATTGGTCCATGATTGTTTCTGATGCCATACATGATCAGCTCACAAGGGTCAGACAGACCAAATCTTTCTTCATGACTTCATATGTGGTCTATGCTGTAGCAAGATTGGGGATTTTTCCAGGATTAAACAGGGTAGGTATAATGGGAGTTTTGGATGGACAAAAGAAGGTATGGGAAAACTATGATCAATTATCCCTTAAGGTTGTTGAGACTCACTTCAGAAGAGTCAATGATGCATTTTTATATGTGGTTATCAACTAGTTGAGTGGAGATGTAGGATACAGGTTAAGTTAG
>VCHN02001903.1:0-19466 GCA_007115665.2 Sequoiadendron giganteum | reverse complement strand
ACATCTGTAAGAAGAAGTGTTCTTACCAATCATGAAACATTCTTATGAACACACTTGGGTTTACCCACCTTGGTTTCACAGAGCCAAAAGTGTAGGAGATGTCAGTCTTTGACTGACTCATGTTAGTTGGCCACTAGCCTTTGCAGTTCTTTATAACAGAGGTTGGCTACCTCTTAGATAATTGAAAATCCTATGTGGGAAAAAACACCAACAGATTGTAATATATACACAAAATGGATCTACATTGAAAATTCGGTAGGAAAATTCAAGCAAATACAATTGGTAGATGCAAAACCAAATAAATGTGAAATTGTGGACTATAATGATTGTAGAATATACATAATGGATTTTTTTAAAAGGTTTTAGAAACTTTAAATCAAATGCAATTGGTAGATGCATAGACAAATTTCACAACCTTCACCAAAATCCTTGTCGATTTCCTTAATATGGGAGATTTGGAACAAGGTATAAACATCCATCAAAGCATAATATGAAGATGAATTTTCTCAAATGTTGTGGTTGTAGAATCCATTTTCAAATCTATGTAAAATGTGGGAGGATAGACAAATCTTGTGAACTATTTGACAAAATATCTCAAAGAATTGTAATCTCATGGAATACACTCTAATTAGAAAAGTTGCATCACTACCCTCATAACAATCTCTCAATTTGTTTTAGTTTCCATTGTGTTACTCAATTTGAAACTTAATTGTGATACATTAAGTTCAATGTCAAATTGTCATTTGTGTGTCAAGTTTGTCAAAATCCAAAATGATCAATTATTAATAAAATCATGGATCATGTAATATTGGGATGGGTGACCTCCTAGGAAGGCCTAGTGCTTCATCGCTTTGAGAATCATTTAGATGCAATGAGTGCTAAGTGGACCATTCATTATCATGAGAGATGGGTCAATGAGTTTGACTTGTAAAACTACATAATTGAATCTTGATAACAATATCAAAATTTGACACAATGTGAAAAATAATTCCTACTTGTCAATAGATCATGTTGTCAAAATCTAGAATTTCAAATTATGAATTCTTTGTAATTACTCAATAGATCATGTTGTCAATTGAACCTGTTGGCATTTTTTTACTGCAACCCATACGTGTTTCCTAGAAGCTCCTATGAACTTGCCACATTAAATAATAAAAGACTAGGAACAGTATGGCCAACTTTACGAGAATAGCAATAAGGCTAATTCTCCTACACTTTGGACTCTATAAAATCTAGGAGGGTATTCCCTAACATGTGCTCTTAACATACAACATTTAAAAAATTCATTTAATTTGCACACAAGTAAGCAACAGATAGATCCCTAATTAATGTTAAAGGATCAAATCCTTCAAGAAATTGGCTATTCCTTAAAAAAGACTCATGTCCATTTAACAGAGAATCACAAACTTCACATAAAGTAAATTGATAGGAAATGTTTGAGTAAAATATCCTAATGCCATAACACAAAACATACGAGAATAAAACGTAATAAGAATTCTAGTGCCATATCCCAATGCAAGGAGTCAAAAGAGAAAACTGAACTACAGGGTAAATTTCATTTTGAACACTTATGATCTATTATGAATTGCATTACAACCCATATATCTATACCTAAGTTTATTACTCCTTTATGAATCCTATTTGTTATATTGCATGAATTTACTGGTTAACTGAAGCATTTAACCGATCCTTTGAACCAGAGTTGTAGTTAAACATAATTCACAGTAAAGAACAAATGAAAATCAATGAAAATCATCTTTGATTGATATTTCATTAATAATCCATGTAACATAACACAATAGGAGACAAAATAAACTCCAAATATTCATGAGTTTGATACAAACATGCTCAAAAACCCCATGATTAACAAAGTTCTCCAATCTAACTCAAAAAATTTTAAAACCTGGACTTACAATTCATACTCTCTATATTACTAGACTCTTATTTCTCATATCTTGGATATTTCAACCGACCACTCTCTCAACCCAGAATTCCCTTTTATAAAACAAGGGAGCCAACAAGCTTCAAGTCAGAGAGTACACATATCCATTTGTAATTGGACCACTAACTCCTAATTCAGTTACAAATCTATTATGCGAGAGGAGAGCATAAGACAAAGATCATCATTAGTTGATAAGGAGGAAAGAAAACATCGCTCCAAAGGTCGCTCCCCATACATCGAAGGCATGCTTAGCCGTTATATTATTAACTCCACCTTAGTACCCTGTACTTGGAGTCAAAAGGAGAATGCAATTTTAGAATATAATATCTAAGGCCAGACCTATATTATACATGACCAAGTTGCAATTCTCGACTATAACACTCATAATTCCAGTTCATCAGTGAACACCTTTTTCCATAATTCAAACTCCTCCTTGGAAGGCCACTGGAAAGCCACAACCTGATCAACCTTGTTTTGATAGGGAGCATACTTTACCATTATAGATGTGGCCTTTTTATCAAAGCTCTCTAAGAAACTTATAACAAAATACAACTTTTCCAATGTATTCTCTAGCATGCGGATGTCAGCTTTTTTGCATATCTCATGTGTTTGAGACATCATTATATTGTTCATTTGCTCCTTCCAAACCTGCAGGGGTTTGACTTCATCCTGACTATGTAAAATATGAGGCAATGGGGTCAGGTCCTTTCCATCATACACATCTTTCAGCAATTTAATCTTGGATTCCATTGGGGTGGCAAATCCCTGAAACTTCTGCTCAACAATTCCCTTGACCAATTGATATGTTGCAATAATAGTAGGATATTTATCACCATGCTGTTTTTCCCCTACTACCATGAATCTCAACTTCTCCATTCTAGGGCTCCATTTGTTTAGCAATGAGATGGCCAATTCTTTATCCCTTGGAAACATTTTTAGTGCTTGCAACATTAGGACATAATTTGCATGAACACTGTTTAGCTTACTCTGGACCATTTTGTTTAAATGTTTCAAAATAGTGTCCACTATCACTGCATTGTTTCTCCCTGCTGCATTCCAGATTTGCTTTACCATCTCCTTATATTCTTCAACTTGATGAATCAGTTTATCCCTAGAAAGGCCCCCTCCAAGGCTAGTAGCCCTCTCAATAGAGATAGGCACTTGTCCCATATTATATGGAACAATAGCCAAAGACTGTGCTTGTGCAGGAGGTTGAGACTGCTCTACTGGTGGGTCGGGAATAGTGTGGCTAGAACTGGCTTGCTTTTGAGATCTCATGGTATCCATTTGTTGCCTCAATAAAGCCAATTCAATTTCTAACTTTGCTACCTTTTGTTGACTCTTATTATATTCAATAATAATGTCATTATATTGGCCTCTCAGAGTATCCCGCTCCTTGGTCAAATCTTCAACAATTGCTCTGGTGAATCTGGCAACATTCATCACCATATCATTAGCTTCCAATGCTGGGGTGTTAGCAACTCTCCTCACAACCAAGTGACCGCTGAAGTCAGAAGGTTCTACAACAATTGGCTTTCTAGAGCCAGTAGATAGGGACCAAATTGCCAATGCATCCCATTCCTCACTAAAGGCCGATCCCTTGAGTGCCAATGTAGCCTCCTCTTCAGTAGCAAGAAGTGGCTTATTAGCCCTTCTTATTGTGTCAAACACCACAACATCAACGATATCCCATTGTGGGAGTAGCAATAGTCCACTTTTTTGTACCAATTCCCAACCCTGCTCTGGTGTTATTGCTTTGAATCTTTCTCTCATATGTTCCCTGACCTTAGCTTGAATTACCTTCTTTGGGAGCTCTGGATGCAGACTTCTCTCATGTGCCACCTTCTCAGCATATAATGCAGTATGTGCTCTCCACACAAAATCTTTAAAAGCATCGATTTGAATAAAAGAGTCATCCATCATGAACTCTCTGCAGGCTTCTATTCTCAAGTCATCATTGCTTGTTATTCCTTTGATTTCATCTTTTCCTAACCTCAAAGAAACTATACCTGAACCTATTGCAATGTCAATTGGGTCCAATGGCATCTTAGGATGCATTTCATCCGGAGTGAAAATAATGTCATCATCCTCATCACCATCACAATCAACAATCTTTACCCTTTCAACCCTCTGCCTGTTTGGTGATGGTGGGAAAGCCTGTTCTTAAAAACTTGGAGGAGAATCCAAATCAACAACATTTGGTACTGACTGCCTTGAAGAAGATGGTGCAATATTTTTAGCAACATCTTCAGCCCTACTTCCCTTTCTTCTAGAAAAAACCCTTATCTTCTTTTGGGGCTGATAAGTAGGCCTCTCCTCTTCCTTTCCCTCAGGGTACTCCTCGATGGTTTGTGATTTTCCCCTTTCTTCCACAACCCTTTCATCTTTCAAAACCCCAACCAAGCTCTCAAAATTATCAATAGCATACATTGCCCTGCTAAACTCATCTTTAGCATTAGGTATGGGATTGAAACTAGGTATTTTCTCCTGCTTACTTTTTACCATTTTAGAGTAGGCAATGTATAGTGTCTTTCTATCATCTTGTAATTCCAAGTCAAAAATATTCCTGATGATGTCATCAGAAAAGTAGAAGTTGTGGGCAAAAGCTCCTATCCGATGTTTTTCCTTCATTTGAGAGATAAAACCCTCAGGATCATGATTCCTAAGGCACAGAGTCCTTAGCCTATAAGGCCCAAGTAATTGATGCAACTCCTTCCATCCTCCCTTTGCCATAACAAAATCAGAAAATTTGTATATTCAGGGAAGAAAGAACCTTTCTTCTGTTCAGCTGGCAAGTGTAGTTCCTGAGCACCCCCCAACTACCTCATGATTTCCAAAAATCCAATTCTAAGGGGCACCTCCCTTGGCAGAACCTTTGGATTGACATTAGTGCCAAAAACCCTGAAAACTGTGGTATTACGATAGGGGAAAATATCTCCCCAATTGTGCATTATGTTCAATTCAGGCCTTCTCTCCATCGGCCTCAAGAAGTCATGAATTTATTTTGGGATCCTTGGGGGGTCACGAACCAGAGCCTCCCTTAATTTAGATCCGAAGAAATTATGGAAAGCTACATAATCAAACTCATGATCATGCATGTCAAGAATCCTAGTCCAATATTGGACAGGCATTTCAATGTTTCCTTACTTCTTCTTTAATTTCATATCTTTTTCGAACATAGCCTGACCCCTATACAAAAACATGTGGATTAACAAAGAACACCATATGAATCCAACCCAATTCTTCCCCTCCTTTAGGGCTACTAGACTTGTGTGCATCTTCTCTGCCAAATAAGTGGCAAAATCATATATTACATTAAAACTTGGGTGTTGGAGATTTACTGCCATATACATAATATCAGTAGGAAAGGTTTTCTTTAAGCCGACTCCCAAAACTTGACATAAAGCACAAACAATCTTCTTGAAATAACTGGTGAAATAGCCCACAGGAAAAGGTTCGGGCTCATTCCTACCAATTACTACCTTCTAATTTTTGCCTCTTCCTGAGATTTCCAAATGAGGTATTAAGAAGGATGTTCTGAACAAACCCCTAGTATTTCTATATTCTTGTTTGAAAACCTCCAAGTCGACAGGAACCATATCCTGACTCCATTCGTGCAATTTGAAAATCTCTGGAATTTCTTCTTTGGTTATCTTAATCATCTGCACACCAGCATGTGTTCTGACAATTCGGGCCACAGGGTCATATCTAGTAGCAATGTCCTTTAAAAGATCTACATCCATATAAACATTAGGAACCACCAATTTACCCAAGTCTAACCTCCAGGGGTTACACAAAGGAACTGACAAATTCTTGTTCCCAAACCAATTGGAGAACAACTACCACCTGGTGTATGGTAACTCAACATCTTGAATTGCACATTGCTTGTCTATCAATCCTTCCAAGATTTGAGGCACAAAGAACAAAACCTTTCCCTCCTACTTCTTGCTAGTAGAGGGTTGTAACAAATCAATAATATCTTGGGATAAAGACCTAGTAGTGGTTTTAGAACCAGAACTTCAGGCCTTGGGTGCCATTTATACTTTACATATGATAATTCGAACTAGGGTTTGCTTATTTTCAAATAGAAAATAATTACAATTTTCTCCTTTAGCCTTAACAGAAAATTCTTCAATATTCAAAAAACTCTAGCAATTATCTAGAAAAGCTCTAAAAGCGAATCTATTCAATCAATTCTTCAATAACAGAGATAGGAAAGAATCACGAATTTCCCAGCAAGCAACCATAAAATATTTTGAATTTACAAGAAATGGTGTACGTGCTACTTACGGTTTCAATCATAGAACATCCAGGACAATGAAATTGAGAAATCGTAACCACAACTTGCTTCACTTGATACCAAACAATTCTTCCTCAATGTAGAGATATAGAACTGAAATAGTAATTCACAAATTTTAGCATTTAATTATGCAGGCAGAGTCGAACTCGGCCAATACAATTTACTCGCGCGAGATAAAATGGCTATCATACAATACCAGTTTATTTTTAAATACAAGCCATTGATCAATCACAAAATTGGCCAGGAGAATGGTTCAGATTTAGTCAAAATAGTTTGAAAATGCCACATTCTCCCTCCAGTCACCAAACGGACAGGATATTCACCTACCGAGTACCACATCAGCATGGAAATGGGCCCCACCTTTGTTATCAGCGCACAACATCGGAGTCCATGTGTCACCAAATTGCACACCTCACGACATTATTGAAATTGTAGTTTTAATTGCGCGAGGTCAGCGAGGAACGACCACGATGTGTCGGTACGAAAATAGCTATAGGCATTAGCCTTCATAATCGATCAATGAGAAAAACTGGTCCCCACCATCAAATGTGACAGATGGTAGAATCTCACAAGCCTCGCACCATATTTGTGACGTTAGCAGAAACCTTGCGAGGTCTGCAAGCAACGGTCAAGATTGAAATCACTTCATCTGACGGTCGTGTAATCTGCACACGCAAAAAGGTAATTTCGTCTGACTTTTTAATAGTTGTTTTATTTTATAGTGGGTGTTTTTAATGACCATCAATTTTCCTACGATTGATCCTAACCGCTCCTCATGATCTCACGATGACATCATCGCTGATTGTTTGGTGATTATGATATCACAGGCGAGCGCCACGTATCCCAAGCTACTGATGCTGAAAAGGGATTAATAAAGCATTTAATATTTGTGTCGGACTTAAATACGTTATAAATTGGGTTACTAAAACAGCTGCGAGATGCACGTGCTCGAGATCGATGGTGATGTTATAATCTTGGTAAATAGTTGCTCGACAGTTATGTTTGGTGCTGTTGACTGCTGTGTTTTTAATGACTGTCAATTTTCCTATGATTGATCCTGACCACTCCCTGCGATCTCGGTATGACATCACCGCTAGTTGTTTGGTGATTGCGATATCATGGGAGAGCATCACGTGTCCCAAGCTGCCGATGCTGAAAAGGGATTAATAAAGCATTTAATATTTATGTCAGACTTAAATACATTATAAAGTGGGTTACTAAAACAACTGCGAGATGCACATGCTTGAGATCGACGATGATGTTATAATCTTGGTAAAAAGTTGCTTGACCGTTCTATTTGGTGCTGCTGACTGCTGTGTTTTTAATGACCGTCAATCTTCTTACAATTGATCCCGACGGCTCCCCACTATCTTGTGATGACATCATCGCTAATTGTTTGGTGATTGCGATATCACGGGCGAGCGCCATGTGTCCCAAGATGTCGATGCCGAAAAGGGATTAATAAAGCATTTAGTATTTGTGTCAGACTTAAATACATTATAAAGTGGGTTACTAAAACATCTGCAAGATGCACATGCTCGAGATTGATGGTGATGTTATAATCTTGGTAAAAAGTTGCTCGACGGTTATGTTTGGTGCTGCTGACTGCTGCGAGTGAACACGATCGTCGATTGTAGGAATCAATGGTTGCCCACCATCGCATGATCCAAAGATGCAGGATGTTTAGTGATTGCGATATCATGGGAGGGTGCCACGTGTATTCCTTTGGCGTTGCTTCTGTGGTGGGCCCTCGATGCTGACATGGAGATTTCGTCAGCCCTTTTTAAGATGGTTGTTCGATGATCTGACAAAAATAAAAGATAGACGACTAAAGTTTAAATTCGCATCAAATGAGATTGGAGCCATTAGGGTGGCATGCAAATGAGCTTTAATGGTGGATGAGACGTCTACTACCTCAATTCAATCAACATAAAGTATCTGCTCTTTTTCTATCTTCATCATAAAAGCATTCAAGTATTTTCCAAGTAGTTCAGAGCCAGAGATAAAGTTTTTCGAGCAATTACCGTGAAGTTTGGTTCTCTGCAAGGCGTAAAATCCCATGAGTTATTTTCTAAACTGCTGGGTTAATTTGACTGCATCTTTGTGAAGGGTTCAATTATGCTGGTCAAGGGGTTTTGTTAATTATTGTCGTAGGGTTATTAGTTCATTTGAATTATTGGAATTGCACAGTTGTGTTGTATTTTTGTGTTTTGGGTACCCCTAGTTTCTCCGAGGATTTGATTTTTAAAAGAAGCCCTAGTTGTTTAAGATGGCACCACCGAAGCAACACTCTAGCCATGTTGATTATTTGAAGAGGAATTTGTATGATGACTTCCTAGATCAACTCCCGTTGTCAACAAATGACAGGAAGAGTGGTTTGGTTTTAATGAATGGAAAGACCCTAAGCGAAGGTCTACTATGCAAAAATTATAACATTGCGGATGCCAGGATTCCTATGACTGGTCTTGAAATGTTTAGGCAGTGGTATGGACAATGAAACTTACCTCACCCCTTCTCTAATGCCTGGAGATATGACATGGGGAAACTAACAGTACCAAATGCATTCACTGATGTTGACTTGCTCAGAGCAATGGCAACATGGTATGATCCTATGACAAGGGTCATAAGGGATAATGATGGTGGAATTCTGCTAAGCCTAAATGTAGATGAAATTCGATAGATTTTTTATTTGACTAAGTATAGCCCTTTCTTAGTCCAAATAGATTTTGAGAATATGAAGGAGGAGTACAAAATGTTAAAGTCTCTTTTCAAATTGAAGTTGCTTCCTCTTCACCTGGCCAGGGCAGGTAGTTCAACAATTATTATTAGCCCAAATGACCAGGAGCCTTTCAGGTTGGGTTGTTTTTCCAATCACTTCTTGGCAACATTTTATTCATTGTGCCAGATTTTAGGGTTCAACCCTAATACTGTGATGCCAGTTGCGTACATGTTTATGGGAGCCCAGATTCAGCATCCCAACTTCTCTGTGGTATATGACTTTGCATCATTCCTGTGAGAGAATATGCATGAGGGTTTGATGAAGCTACATATGGGGGATAATGGCACTCCTTTTTTTCTGGTACTCCCTGTTGATGCATATGTTCCTATACGAGAATGTTTTTTTCTTCTCAGAAAAAATGGAGTTGAGGTAGGAGGTGAATGGAGAAAGGTTACCAGTATAGGTGTGGAGTGCAGATTTGTCTTACAACAGGGGAGGTGCCAGCTTTGTGCAGTTTGATAACTACTTTGACTCCAGACTCAGGGCTTAGTTGGTGGTAAATGTGCCAAGAGTCCTTGAATATTTGCATGACTTCCTCCGACCGAAGGTGAGGAAGCCTAATTTAAAAGTGTGTCACAATTGGGGTGATATCATCTTGTACCCTATAAGCATTGTCTTGAGGGTGTATGGTTTCTAGGGAACCCCTCATATCCTCCCCTTTAATGTACCATCAAGGATGAGGTTTGTCGAAGTTATGTGGAAACTAGGTTGTATTCATGAGGACAACCTAACAAAGAAAGGAAAAGGGACTTTGTTCCCTGACTACACTGTTGTTTCTGATTTTGTCTGTTCCAAGGGAGGATGGGTCCACTTCGGAAGGTTTTTTGATGACTTCAATTTTAGGAATGGTCCTAGGAGACAGCATGACCCTGAGGGATTCTTTGCATTGTTCAGACAACAAATTAAAGGTGGCAAATTTGCACATGAATTCAACTTTCCTAAGGACCTAATCAGAAATGAGTTTGATTTGAATAGGTAGGAGTTGAATAAAGAAAAATGGATTGCATATGAAAAGCTGCTGGCTATAATACATAAAATGGATCCAAAATATGATCCATTAATGGAGTTCACTCCATTTCACAAGAGAATAGACTTCTTAATGGCTAATTTCAAAAATATCATGGGAACCTTGATGACCAAGAGGGTCAGTTTGGAATTAGATTTTGGTATAGAAAGACCAGATGTGAGGCCTGAAGAAACAAGGGTAGCTTATCATCCACTAGTTGACAAGCCTCTATACAAGAGAAAGAGGAATGCGAGCAGTGATGAGGATGAAGGGGATAAGAAGGTAAAACAATTCATGCAAGCATCATCATATCTGGATCCAAGGATCAGAGCACCCGAAGGGATAAGGATTGTGGATCTAGATTCACCACCAAGAGGTGATCCTATAGTGTTACCATTAGAGCCAAGCCCTAAGAGGCAGAGAGTTGAGGAAACGCAGGAAACTCTGATGGATGAGATAATTGTGACTGATCAAGACATGTAGGTTGGTATCCCTTCCCCTCCTAGATCAACACAATTGGTGCTTTCTGACATGGATGTAAAGGGGCAATGTGTACAAGATGCCAGGATAGAGGCCTGCAAGGCATTCTTGGATGATGATGCATTTGTAAAGAATCCTGTATTCTTGCAACTAGTTTGGAGGATGAAACTAGAAGAGTACCAGAACAAATGCAAGAGTAGGAGAGAATCAAGACCTGATAGGTCTGAGCAGGAGAATGATGATGAGGTCAAGGCCGAATTAATGGAAGAATTCAAAGGCATCACTCTTGAGGAGGGAAGAAGACTTGTGACTTAGGTTGGTGTCTTACTTTTGCCTGAATGGGACATAGCTGATGCAGTTGCATTCAATGTTATCTTACAGTCCAAGCACCCTAAACAAAATAGTGAAGAAGAGGTTAAGGCAGCCCTACAGGACTCTGCCTTTAGTGAGGAGTATGAAACTTTGGCCATATGGGCATTGGCACCCCAGGGCAGAAAGCCAAATGTAACTGATATTAGCCCACACCTAAGGGGATGGTTAATCATCAAGAGAGCTTTTGAAACTTCAACAACAAAAGCTACAAGCCTGATAGTAAATGTGGCCAAATTGGCCCAAAAGACAGCTGAGAGAGAAGAGGCTGAAAAAAAGAGTCTGATGGAGAAATACAATATGATAATTGCAGAATATAGTAGGATGTAGCAAAGGAATGTTGAGTTGCAGTCTGAAGTAGATAGGTTGGAATATGGGCAGGTGGGAGAATCCTCCAGTGCTCCTAGTATCAAAGCATTACCTTCTATTACAGGATCGGTCCCCCCTACTACTCCAATTGTTTCAACTCCGGGGTCCCCATCCAGGTACCTGCTCTCAGTCCTACAGTAGGGCCAGTTGAACAAGAAGTTGAATATTCTATGGATCCCACCAAGAAGAAAATGATGAATAGGATCATAAAATTGTAGGCTTCCTTAAAGGCAAGTGAGGATGATGCAATTTCCAAACAAAGTGAAGTGGTTGACATAGTTTTGAGGCATCTTAATGAAAAGGTTCACGGTAAATTACCATTTGCACATTCTTTGCATTCTTTATTCTTGGATGGAATAAAAAATATCAATAGGGATTAGGAAATTGTTTTGCCTTTGGCTGAGAAATGGATACCTAGGGCCAATGATCTGGATATTATGTACAAAGCTTCTAGGTTTGATGCAGACAATAGGCCCCAATCATTGAAGCCTACTCAAATCTTTGTAAAATCATTGAACGGATTCTAGGCCCCACCTGATGATTTGAGTAGAAGAATTAGGGATTTGATAAAGAGCTTTGATGACTAGAATGATACATTTTTTCTAGACATTATTGATGCACAAGGAAATGTTAAGACATTGCAACAGTGGCAGGATGGGGCAGCAGAAGTTAGCAATGCACAAATCAAATCGATTTGTGATGATTCAAACTATGATTTGCTGGTAAATAGTATGGATAAGATAATTAACACCAACACATTCTTAGAGTTTTTTGAAAGGGAATCCAATCAGGTTGCAGTGAAGTACACACCTTACAATACTAAGGTGAATGAGGTGGTGAATTTTGGCTGGCCAATAGATGAAGAGTATAAGAGATGGGTGGACAAATACTTAACCGAAGAGGAGTAAAATAGTGTCCATTACCATAGGATAGATGAATGAATGTGAGACGATGATGCAAACAATTCTGGAGATAGCCACAAGAAATGATTTAATAATGGAAAGGGCATGTGAACAGAATGAAAAGATGTTCGAAATGGAGATAGCCATAAGGAATGCACTAGAGGATGCTGATACATCCAAGTGGCCAACTTACTGAGATTATCTGTCAAACATATATTTATGGCTTAATAGAGCATAATTTCTAGTTTTTCATTGTTGTTAAGAAAAAGACATTTCTCAAAGGACGCACCCTTTCACAATTTTGATATATTTATATATGTTTCATAATGTAAAATAGATATAGGTAGATAGGAGAAAGATATAGTAGATAGTTTGCAATGAAACTTTCCTTTAAAAGACTCGGATGCATGTATGAATTTTGATGAAGTTAATGAAGATGTCTGAACTTGTGGCTTAATCTTGGTATCAAATGTTTGTGGAATTATATAGTTATCTGGTGGTCTCCATTTTGATGCTTTTCTGTAGTTTAAATTGATATATCAAGCATATATATATTTAGTCTACACATACACATTTTATGCATTTGTGTGATGTGATTATTTGGTTCTTTCAAGTAAATATTAAACCGTTCTAGTCAATCACAATAACTGAACAGTATTAATTGGATCAATAAGAAGAATCACATAACTAGGATTGTCATTCTATCTCAAGTAGAGTTTGGTTGTCATTTACTTGCACATTTATACAAGTTATAAACTACATCTGTGTGCCAAACACTTTGAATTATTGTCATCATAGATTACATTTTTATAGATCTTCATTAGACTCCATACACCCAACAAGTCAGTGGTCTCACGCTTTCATCTTTTGATTTATCCATTTTATTTTTTACATTTGTTAACTGAACATATTCTAATATAATTCAAATATATTTAAAATTAAAAACATCATAAATTAATTATGTAACCACATAAGTCAAATATAATTGTATCAAGAAATTTATATCAAATAGATAATAAAATCACATAACTCATACATTTAAATGTCATTGATCTTCTTCTTCATCCAACTCTTTGTCTCTATTGTCTGATCTAGATTCAACATTGTAAGGATTGGTCATATCATCATCATCGTCATTAATATCAGTTTCAATAATTTCATCATCCACATGGATATCATCTTCATGAACATTAACTCCTACATCATCATGATCTAGTTCCTCCTCTTCGACCTTCGTCAGACACATCATCAACTAACTGTTGATCCTGATCATCATCTACATCATCTTCTATTTCTTTAGTATCTTCTTCTTCCACCATATTATACATTACCGTCCTTCCTCTTGGATCATGTATAACAATATATGACCAACCCGCTTTACCTAGAACCTCTAAGTAAAATACTTGCTCACATTGGGTTGGAAGAACATAGGGCTCATTTCCAACTCGCGCAAAATATCTTGTATTAACCATGGTAAATCCATTATCATTTTCAATAACAGTTCTCTCGGGATCATTTTCATTCAATCGTAGCCTGTACCATAAGATGACAAACAAAACTAATTTGAAGGACTTAAAGTCACACTCAAGTATATCATCCAAAATCTCATAGTATTGATTTTCTGAGACTTCTGGATGTATGTTGCTTCTAGATGAAACATTAGTCACCTGGAAGACCGCAATTATCCCAGAATCACAAGTTTTCTTCGTGTCATCCAACTTTTTGATTTGAAATTTACAACCATTGCACCACATAGCCTTGTGGTGTTTCACCTGCAATATGTCAAACATGTAAAACTTATTGCAATATCGTTAGTTGATAAACATATTTATTCTTGGCCAAATGTATGCAAAGAAAAAAATCTCAACATATATACATCAATATAATTGAAAATAATTAAATAATATGGGTGATTAATATATTTATACATACCTGTTTATCTCTTAAACCATATGCTAAATCAATTTCCCTTGGTGTAACATTGGAATCTCCATTACGATGAGCTTCTTTAACCAATGAAGCCACACCTTCCCATGTTAATGCACAACCAAATTGTTGACATCGTTCAATCCATACCATCATCCAATCAAGATTGTTTGCGACGTACACATGTAGTGCATCCCACTCTCGACCAACTATATCAAAAAAAATTGAAATTCATAAACGACGTATAATTAGTTAATTACCACGGTATATGATCTTAATTTATAATTGATGAATATTGAAGATTAATAATTAAATAAGTACAATATACATAAAAACCAAATGTAAAATGTATTCTAATTAATCTCCATGACCATCTTATAATTACCTATCACTTTTCTCAATCTACCTTTCCCCATCAAGTACTCCCCTTCGAATTTGTTAATGGAGTTGGTACCCCAAATGCGATCTACATGGATCTTTGCTGCAAACTTAGGAAGATATTCAGTAATGTACACCATGGTCTGGTATACCATGTATCCCTCCACCATAGAACCCTCGGGATGTGCTCTTTGTCTAACCAAAGCCTTCAAAAATTTCAAGTGCCTCTCAACCATCCACATTGACCTTGTGTGTACAGGTCCACACAATTCAATCTCCTCAACTTGGTGTATGAGGTAGTGTTCTTGTGCATTAAAAAATGTCGAAGGTAGACACTTCTTCATTTCACACATTAGAAGAGGAATTTTTATCTTCCAATAATTTATATCTTCTTTATGGATTGTTTTAGATGACAGCCATCTACAAGTGATTCAAGGCACAAATATATTAATGAGATTTAACAAAAATATACAACGAATTGAACAAAAATCGCTACTTACCTCATGTATTTTCCAAGATCATATATAACTTGCTTGACATTGTTGTCGAAGTTGTCTGGGAGAGATAGAGGTAGAACGTATTGCAACAATTATAAAATGATCTTTTCATTAATATTTTTCCAAAAGTAGTAAACATAATACAATGAAAAGTACATGCAATATACATATATATATAATATACCAGAATAATTACCTTAATGAAGGTATGCCAATCATGCGTTTTCATCCCTGACCCAAATTCACCTTTCTTTGTTATGATATTGTTTATGTTCGCAGCAAATTTTGTGGGAAATCGAATTTTTCGTATGACTTGTTTTATAGCATTGCTTTGTTGCTCCGTTAATAACCAAGGAAGGGCAATTATATTAATTTGGTCTCCATCGCTATTTAATTGAATGACATTTTTCATTGCATGACTGGCTTCCTGAATGTCACTACAAATTTTGACAATTTCTTCTTTGTCATGCCTTCCATCCAATATTTTTCATAACGTTTCTGTCATATTCTTTCTGATATGCATTGTATCAAATAAATGCACAATTTGTAGCTGTTCATAGTAGGGCAACCTACTAAATTGTCTGGGATAACTTTTCAGTCCCTGTGGAAGCCAACCATTAATGCCTTGACGACCTTCATGAAGCATATAAGTTAAACAAATTAACAATGACAGTCATTGTCAATTACAACATGACTAAACACAACACAATATAAAAATATAAATTCAAAACATATCATAACTCATAGATAAACAATTTGATCCGATGTATAACCTTGACGATTAATTCTATTATATTCCAGCTTCCATAGGCGAGGTGTCATTCTTCGTGGTTTTGATGTAGTCTCTTCTTTCCCATTGAAAAGATATTTTTCAGTAGTTTGATACTTATGATTTCTGTGGAGGAAGTGCCTATACTCATCAAACACCTGCTTTCCTAAATTTGTTGAACGACGAGATTTCATCTTTGGACCACAAATTGGACATGCAAATTTTTCCTTTGTTTGAAGACCTACAAATCATATATAATTGGATTAAATATGTCAATTTTTATAATTATATATAATGAATAGATTATTTAAAAAAAATGCATGATATCTACTTCATAAAATTAAATATTGTTAAAGTCATGCAGTCGAACGTTATAACATACCAGAAAAATGTGTTAGCCCTGGGGCATCATGAATTATCCATACAAGCATTGCATGGAATTCAAATTGTTTTTGTCCTATTGGTCTAGATACGTCATACATAGTCACGTCATTCCATAACTTTAGCAACTCGTCGATAAGAGGCTCAATATATACATTCATATCTTTAACTTGGTACTTACCTAGTTGAATGAATATAAACATTACATAATTATTATAACCATTTTACTACAATATATATAAATTCATGTACATGACTATATAATGAAAAAACATATAAGTCATTATGCAACAAATAAGACAAATGAGATGCTACTACGTTAAAGAAAATTGATGTAAACAAATACCTAGAACAATCATTCCCAACATTATGTGCTCCCTCTTTATTGACATCCATGGAGGAATGTTATTGTTGATAAAAAAAACAGGCCACACCGAGTAAATAGATCTCAGCTCTCCAAATGGATTGACACCGTTTGCTGCCAATGAAAGCCTGAGATTACGAGGTTCTTCTTTAAAGTGTGGCCATTTTTTCTCCATGTCCCTAAATGCAGAACCATCCGTAGGCATTTGAAGGATCTCATCTCCACTTCTATTTCGTGCATGGTAATCCATAAATTGCGCTAAGCTTTCGCACCTAAATAATTGTTGCATACGTGGAATAATGGAAATATAACGAAGAACCTTGCAAGGCACCTTTTTTGTTAGTTGATCTGTTTGATATCTACTGATATGACATTCCGGGCATTCTGTTGCAAATTCATGTTGTTTATGATATATAATATGATCATTGGGACATGCATCTATTGCTTGATACTCCATTCCAATATATTTCATAATGCCAGATAAATCTCGGTATGAGCGAGGTAAAATATTTGATGGTGGTAACAAAAATTCACCAATCAATCTACAACAAAAAATAATTTCTTAATATAAAGAATATTAATGGTACATACTTCATCCTTTATTTAGTAACGATGAACTAACAACAATTAAAATAGATGAAAAAAGATGGCATATATGACATACCTTAACATCTGTGAGATTGCTGTGTTGGATAAACCATTCATAACCTTCAAGTTCACCAACAACAATACAACAAAGAGAAGAGTTGTTTGGGAGCCTTCATAAAGGGGCTCGTATGCCTTTTTAAGTACAAGTAAATCATGAACATCATTAAAGTCATATCGATCAACATGATCAGATGTGCCACTACATGTGTCATGGATCAATGTATTTGTACCATCATCTTCAATTGTGTTTTCTGGTGCATGATCATCTTCTTCCATAGGATCATTAACTTCATCTTCAATATTCACAACTCCATGTTCCTCTACTTGCAAAACCACATTCTCCGGGCCGTGATAATTCATATCGTGTGCCCTAGGGCGCCCCACCTTTATAATAATGATAGACACAAATAAACCATGATCATGATCAAGTGATTTTTTATATATATATCAAATTTTAAAACAATATAAATATTTACAAATTCAATCAATATAAACACATATAATAAACAACTTACCAATGGACGATAACCATGCCCCCCTTCAACATGACCATGATGCCTACAATATTTCTCAGCTGTTCTGATTAAAAATATTCTCGTCTTTAAGCCCTTGCAATTATTGCAAGGACAATAACATTTCCCATCACCCTTTCTTTTAAATCTAGCCTACAATCTATCAAGTGACTCTTCATTTTGTTCTGGACTAATATTATTTGAAATGATTTTTCTTTACCAAGCTTGAATATTTAGATCTTCAAAAAATATCAAACTCACACTCCAATAATTTTTAATCATACACAGGTAACAAAATATAATAATTATGATATTTTACACCAAAAAAATTCGACATGCAACCACCCCTGCAAAAGAGAAGATAGTCTGAAGTTAATGACCCCAAAAAACACTTTCAAATGCTAATTCCAGAAATTATTAAATTTTGATTTTACAATGATTTCCAATTGTTATACTCCTAAAATCAGAATATTGAACTTGCACAACAAAATCTAGAAATGAAATTCTCAAAATGCAGCTAATAGGCCTCAACAATTAAGGCCTACTCAAGACTTTGTGAAGTCACTGCAAGGTTTCCAGGCCTTACCTGATGATTTCAGCAGGAGGATTAAAGAGTTGGTAAAGAGTTTTGATGATTGGAGTGACACATCTTTACCAGATATTGTAGATGCCCAAGGAAATGTTAGATCACTGTAGCAATGGTAGGACAGGGTAGATGAAATCATCACTGCACAAATCAAATTGATTTGTGATGACTCAGATTATGACATGCTGATGAGTAGTATGGATAAAATCATTAACACTAGCACATTTTTGGAATCTTTTGAAAGGGAGGCAAATCAAGTAGTAGTAAAGTATACACCTTACAGTGCCAAGGTAAATGAGGTGGTAAATTTTAATTGGCCAACGGATGAGGAATATCAAGGATGGGTAGAAAAGTACTTAACTGAACAAGAATAGGACAGAGTCTACAACTGACAGTTAACAACTCAACAGTTATGGTTATAACAAATTTTGGCTATGTCTTGGTGGCATTTTTGGTGCAATTTTTCAAAGTTTGGCAAATGCAACAATTATTCTCCAATGGACAGGATGAACAAGAAGATTCTCCAAAGACTCAACTATTGCAACCAATTTTTGAAATGTCATAAGGCAATCCAAGTGACCAGTGACACGTGTATTTCTGGTCCGATGCTTGCTGCTCCTTCATTTTCCCTATAAGAAGGATTTCAGGACCAAAAATACGAGTTAGCAAGTTAGATATCTTTAGGTCGAGTCTAAGTGAAGTTGCAGAGCAAATTTGTAAAGAGCTTGATATTATAGTGAAGATACTATTCTTAGGTTTGGTTTCATTTTGTTGTAGGTTTTAGTTTCATGGGTACTTAATTTTCAAGACAGTACTAGCACCTGAATGAAAATTACTCATTTCAAAGTCATGTATCTCCATTGTACGAATATATTATTATCTTGAATAAAATGATCAAGGGTTATTCTGTTCACCTCACTATTATGGTGTGTGTAATTCTCATTTTAGCTTTAATTCAAGGAATTAATTAAAATGCTTGAGTGAGGTTATAGGTGACTATGTTCATATAAGGATTTGATAAGCAGTATTGGGTTAGAATATAGATTGATGGTATTGTAAGGCAGTATTATCTGAGATTTTATATGCTATGTGTCTAGAAGATAAACTTGGTTACAGTAAAAAAAACAACCAACACCTTTGATATTATCTAGCTATGGTTCCCAAATCTATTGCAAATTGATCATTAGGGTTAAAATTGAAACCTTGCAAATATAATCTTTGTCCAAATCCATCAAGAATTTTCCATCGGTTATAAACA
>VCHN02003947.1:0-12967 GCA_007115665.2 Sequoiadendron giganteum | reverse complement strand
GAGAGAGAGGGAGGGAGGGAGTGGGAGATAGATAGAGGGTAGAGGGTTAAGGGTAGATGATAGAGGGTTTAAGGGTTTAGGGTTTAAGGGATAAGGGTTTAGGGTTAAGGGTAGAGGGGAGAGAGATAGAGGGAATGAGAGAGAGAGAGAGACATAAGAGAGAGAGGGGTATGGAAGGAGAGTCTTCAGAGAGAGAGGGGGATGAGGGAGTCTCTATATATCCCATCCCTCTCTCTCTCAAGTCTCTCCCTCCTACCCCTCTCCCTCTCTTAGGTCTCTCTCTCTCAAACTAACTCCTATCTCTCTCCCCTCTACCCTTAACCCTTAACCCTCTACCCTTAACCCTTAAACCCTCTACCCTATACCATTAACCCTCTACCTTCTATCTCTCTCCCACTCCCTCTCTCTCTCAAATATCTCCCTCCTACCCCCTCTCCCTCTTAGGTCTCTCTTAGTCACTCCCTCTATCTCTCCCCTACCCTTAACCCTAAACCCTTAAACCTTAACCCTTAAAACACTACACCCTTAAACCCTCTACCTCTACCCTTAACCCTCCCCCCTCTATCTCTTCCACCTCCCTCCCTCTCTCTCTCTCAAGTCTCTCCCCTCCCACGCCTCTCCCTCTCTTAGGTCTCTCTCTCTCTCTCTCTCACTCCCTCTATCTCCCTCCCCTCTACCCTTAACGCTTAATCCTCTACCCTAAACCCTTAAGCCCTAAACCATTAAACCCTTAACCCTCTACCCTTAACCTTAAACCCTAAACCCTCTATTATACACCCTTAACCCCCCTCCCTCTATATCTCTCCCACTCCCTCCCTTTCTCTCTCTCTCTCTCAACCCTCTCCCTCCTACCCCCTCTCCCTCTCTTTGGTCTCTCTCTCTCTTAGTTGTTGGAAGCATGTGCCTCAATCTTCTGACCCAAACCTCTTGAAAGAGAAAAATTAGTGAGACACCTGGGATGTCTTTCCAACAGTAAGTTTATCTCTAAAGGCTCGAAGTGGTTAGATCAGTGGGACATGTGGTTGGCCTTACCGATGAAAGTCATCGATATGACCCGAGTTGTCATTGTGAGTTTCTTGACTCAAAATGATGTTATATGTCTGACTAAGAAGTTTCATTGGGGAGAGTCTTACCGATCTCAGTGGCATCGGGGTAACATTGGCCTTCGATTGGACCTGAGAATGTTATACTAAATTGCATGGTCTTACCGATGGCTCTTGAAAATCGATGTGACTCTTTCCAATTCAAGAAAAGATCATCCAACTTGGGTCATCGGGGAGACATGGAACTTCGATGAGACATTTTGAACTTCTTTCAAAGCACGTTGTTTTGCTAATGAGTCTATTATGGTTGAACATTGATGTGAATCTTGTTGATCTTACCAATCAGGGAGTGGTCACCACCAGCTCAACACAGTCCTCCAACGACCATCATACAACTCAACAAGTCAACCAAGTTAGCGCTCGTTCAACCACGGTCCACCTTCGAGTCCATCGCCATGACCAACACTATTGATGAGAGGTTGGAAAATCACATCGATATCCCATGTCTCCCCGATGTCCCAAAAGAACCATCATGACCTTGCACATCACCAAGAGTCTCCCTGACATCAACCAAACAACATTATCGGAAAGCCAACAAGCATCAGAGATAGTTTGAAATGTTTCACCAAGGTCCCAAGTCATCCTGATGACCTTTAGTTCAAATGCAATTTGAAATACCTCATCGGTAGGTGTCACATCGATGTTCAACTAGAACAGACTCATTGGAAAAACAACATGCTTATTAAGAAGTTCAAAATGTCTCATCGAAGTTCCATGTCTCCCCGATGACCCAAGCTGGATGACCTTTCCTCAGATCGGCAAGAGTCACACTGATATTCAATAGCCATCGACAAGACCACCAAAATTAGTATAACATTCTCAAGACCAACCAAAGGCCAATGTTACCCCGATGCCACTGAGATAGGTAAGACTCTTCCCAAAAAAAATTCTTAGCCAAACTTCTAACATCGTTCTAAGTCAAGAAACTCACATTGAAAATTTAGGTCATACCATTGGCTTCCATCAACAAGAGTCTCCTCGATCTTAACTCCTCGGCCAGACTTTTAGCATCAAAATGAGTTAGAAAACTCACATCGATAGTTCAAGTCACACCGATAGCTACTATCGGTAAGACCGACCACATGTCTCACCAATCTAACCACTTCGAGCCTTTAGAGATAAACTGCCTATCAGAAAGACATCCCAGTGTATGAGTTTGAATTTGCACCCCTAACGCAAATTCCCCTTTTACCCCCTTACACTTTAGAAAACCAAAGGCAGAAGCTTAATTCCACTTAAGCCAATTGCTCACATTCCACCTGGCACCTATTTTGCATGTCGATGGGGGTATTTCTATCGGGGATGCCCATGTGGCGCACAGACGTTCACATGACACGCTTATGTCCCTCACAGATTCCTATGGCTGGAGTCTACAGAGACGTTACACTTTCAATTGGAAGTCGAAGAGTAACGCCTCCCTTCGGCTAGCTAACCTAAATATGGTCATTTTCCATCCTTTCCTTCATATTCTTCACCATTCCATCCATCCTCAAGTTTTGCAAGATCTTGAGTTAATATCTTCACATTTTCTCCACTCTTTCAAGCATCTACAAGCTTTGTAGCAGCACTTTACACTCCATAGCAGCAATCCACTACTCCATCACTCTGATAGTGCGATCGTGGGACAAACACCATTGCAGCAGAGGCTTGAGTTCCTCTCATTTTCTCTTCCACAAGCCTTGAGTGCTTTGGGTGGAGGTGCTAAGATCCTCTTATCTTCTCTATAATTTTGATTGAGTAAGCACATATTGTTTTGTAATGTCTTTTGTTTACGTAGCTTCTATTCTCTTCTTTATCATTACTTCTATCATTACAAACTTGGATGTCCATGGAGGTGGAAACACCAAAATGGGGGTCTGACTAAGGCGGACCCCTATACAATCCCCCAACATTTTCCCTATTTTATGTGTGCGAGTGGAGAGATCTTGGAGCAAGTTAGTGAAAGGATTGTTGTACGAAATCATCTTCGTCACCCTTGTGGTAATATATTTCTTTTATCACATTCGTATTTATTTTATATTCTTCTTAATCTCATTTTGTTATTCAAGAAACCTCTAAACTAGGCTAGCAGTCCTTTCTTGAGGATTTAACCTCATCTCTCTAGTTTTCTGGTTGTATGGATGCTAGCATGCCATGTTGTTGTCTTGAAACCGCACTTTTGTCCTCTGACAGAGAGTTACCTGAGATGCAGAGTTAACCTTAAAAAGTGGCCTGTCTAGTCTCCCTTCAATTCTTGGGATTGCAGAGTGATCGAAGGACTTCATAATCCTCATCATTCTCATCCTGTCTATCATAACCTTGCTTTAAACTGAGGTAAGTTAGGGCAGCCTTTCCTCTCTTGGCCTTTTGTGACCTAGGGCCTTGCAGTGGTTGGTTCCCCTCTCTTACATTTTTGGTGAACCCGACGTGAATCGATATCTATCCATTTGTCAGCATTTTGAAATTTTTCTCTTATACCTCTTGGTCATTGTACCTTTGGGTGTTGTGAAATTTTATGAGCTTCACAACCTAGTCTATGACCTCTAGGCACATTGTCAGAAGAAGTCTACGACACCTTCCGATGGAAAAGATGGTCTCCTCTAGTTTCACTACCAGCCTTTTCTCTAGTTCTGCAATTGGTCTATCCATACAGAAGCACGTATCGCGAGGCAAACCTAGGTTTCTTGATGAAACTAATTTCATCCCTACCCCTCTTGCATCACCAACCTCCTCATTTGTAGATGAGTATGAGGCCATCTACATCCCTTATGAATATGTCATTAGTCTTGGCAAAGGGTTAGGTGCATTAGAAAATCACCTGGAAGGAAACTCAAAGATGGCTAGGGCTGCTAAAGTGATTAGTGAAATAAGATACATGGTGGAAAAGGACCAAACAGGCATAGAGCTTTTAGCTAGTCTCATTGGTCTGGCCGAAGCATGTGCCCCCTTGAGCCATAGTCATATGACATGAGGTGGCCTCTTTGAGGAACGTGAGAGATAGCTAGAGATGTAAATGCCTCCTACGTTCGTATATATGGATGACATGGTCCCTTTGGTCAATGTACCCGTTACTCTCAATAATTTTTAAACTGTCAAAGTAAACAGGAACCCTTTGGGTTTCCACTTCACCCCTTCTCCTGCCTCTAGTGGTGGAGGATTTGGTAGGATGATAGGTAGAGGCTTTGGTGGCAGAAAATTTGAAAGTGGGGGTGACATTGGTAGAGGTAGTTCCGACAGAAGTCATGGTGGTGGCTTCAGAAGTGTCAGTGGCTCCGATAGAAGTCACACTAGTGGTTGCGGTGACTCTAGTGGTGGTTACAGTGGCCCTATGCCTTCTAATGACCCTATTCTGAATACCCTTCTTCAGAATATGGGGAAGAAGCAAGACCAGCTGGTGAAGCTTTCCCAAGCCTCGACCCAGCCTATTTTCTAGCCCTTCTTCTGACACAACCTGTTATCGATTGCAATTTTAAACACTCCTTTCCTGCAAGGGATGGAGATCCCCAAATTCAACAAATACAATGGTAAAGGGGACCCATAGACACATGTGTTTGCATTTAATGCCTTATGCACAAATTTTTTCCATCATGATGCATTTATGGAAAAACTATTTCCCCGATCCCTCAAAGATAAAACACTGGATTGGTATTGTTCTTTGCTTGATAATTCCATCTTCACATTTGATCAGCTTGTGAACCAGTTCTTGCGACAGTTCCAAGCCAATATCGGATCAAAGATGACCTTCTTAGACCTTGTTTGATGCAAACAAGGGGATAATGAAAATATTACAGATTTTATAACACGGTACCAAGCACTCTTCTCATAGATCTTGTATCTGTTACCTGACTCTGATGTATAGAAGGTATTCATAGGGAACTTACAAAGGCGTTGGCAAGAGTTTTCCCTCATGAAGTATCCTTCTTTCACACACTTGTGTGCAACTTTATGAGAGTACCAACAAATAGTAGTTTAGTTTGGGGGTCCTCCCTCATGCTCTTGTTTTGAAGGAAGATCTATTGTATCGATCTCTATAAGAGGTAAAAAAATTGTGAATGTAGCAACCGTTGTGGATAACAACGATGTGAGATGAGACCAAAATTTTACAAAGCTATCAAAATATTATTCTTCCATCTTACAAAGGTTGGTGAAAGATAAGATCCTTACCCTACCACCCCCTAAACTAGTTAGAGAACCATACCCTAATTGGTATGAAGAAAACACATCGTTAGTACCATCGAGTTAATAAACATGATAGTGAATGCTGCATGCACCTATGTCATGAGATACAGGATCACATCGAGGATGGTACTATTCATCTTAATGGAAGTAAGAAAAACATGAACAAATTAGTGGTGAAAGCTAACAATGACTTGTAGATATACACGGACCCGTTTCTAGCATATTCTGCTAACATGATTATTGATCCCTCTGATTTTGTTTCTTGCCCCAAAGAATATGTTAACATGGTTACCATCACTCCCTCTCCTTGTCTTGTGACTGGTTCACCATATGTAACCTCTACTTCGTAAGATGTGCCAACAAACGGTAAGCCTTCTCCACCTTATATTTACGATCGCCTCAATGGTAACATTGTGATAGGGGTCTTAGTCGACTCTGCAAGTAGACTGAATTCCATCATGGAGGAGACATTATTCTTAAATTCCCTACAAAGGGAGGAATATGAGAAAAACAAATCCATCATACGTACACATGATGGACTCTCTTAAACCTTATGGATCCATAACGTTGTCCGTCCTGGTTGGACCCAGGAACGTAGATGCGATCTTCGACGTTATTCCTGAGTCAGACCTATTTAGAGTGAAGCTAGGCATACATCGGCTAGCTTCCATAAATGGGATCGCCTTTGTAATCCATAAATGCCTTAAGTTTTCCCATGAGGGTGTCATGCATGTGGTGCATGATACTGGATATCAGCCTGTGGTATCTTGTGGGGATACTCATTGGATCACTTTTGGCCCACTCCCATTGATCCGCTCCCACAAAGAATGGACCTACTTTATAAGAACTATGTGAAGTATAAGACTGGAGGTAAGGGACAACCAAAGTTAACCCTTCCTGTAGTTGAGCAACCAACTATCCCCTCCTCTCAAAAGAGAAAGGAGAATATTTCTCCCTCTCGGGATGACTCATCTACTCCCCTCTCTTGGGAAGAGTATTGGATGAACAAGCTCGGGTTCTACCCATTGAGTTTGATGATGCCTCCTTGGCAAAAATCCAAGATCAGGATATCGGATCTCCCTAATGGGTCCCAAGGACCCTGGTACTATTTGTATGGCAAAAAGAAAGGCTCACAGAGAGAATTTTCCCCTCGACCTCTTCCTATTCCCCTGAACAGAAAAGGATCCACCTCTAAGGTGGTAGAGTCAATTCCTCCTGCCATCTCTGAACCTACCCCTTCTACTCCCATTCAGGAGTTTATCCTTCTGCTATAAACAACTATGGAGGACACCCCCATGGTTGAACATAATTCTTTCGTTCCTTCGCAAGCTCTGGCCTCTAGTTCAAAGAGTTGTAGAAATCACCCTGTGCACAAGCATAAGTGCCGATGAAAGGCTCTCCTAGTTGAGCAAGCCTCCTTATAGAAGAATGAGAAGCAGATGACCACACCTCCTATTGTGTCCTCCTCTCTCCCTCCTTCTGCCCCTATCCAAACTAGCCCTAAATCTCTTATGGCTTCTGATGCAATTGCACATGCACCTAGAAAGGTGCAAGTGTTTATCTCTCCTTCTATGGAGCCTCCCTTGCTAACTTCCACCCTGGATGTCTCACCCTTTCCAAAACCCATGGATATGGTTAATACTTTGGTTGTGTCCTCCACGGTTCCTTTCTCTTCTCCTTCGATCCCCCTTGCTTCGTCTGTGGGGAGTTCACCTCCACCAATGAAGAAGGTAGAGCAAGGTCCCTCTAGCAATGGAGGATGTAAGAAGAGACTACCTTCTCCAAAAGGGGGTCCCATGTAGACTTGTTATGTCCTGGTGACAGAACTAATTCCAACCTCCCCTAAGTTTTTCATCGCTCTTGAGTCTCTCAGTGATCCTAGCGATGAACCTCGAGTGCGAAATCCTCTGTCTATCGAGGTGAAACATGGCACTTGCATTAAGTGTATGTTTAACTCAATGGATTAAGTTATGACCTTGTTAGTGATCTTCACAAATTTTTTGACCCTAGACCAACAAGATTTGAGCGATGAAGACCTTACAGGTCCCTCTACCTTGGCCCTTATTTTGGGAGGATCAAAGACTCCTCCCCTTAAAATTACACCATTGCAAGTTTTTCATCCTCCCCCCTACGATGATCTAGAGTGGGAAGCTGACGACCTCTTGGTTGACCAGTGTTAGGGAGAGACCCTCTTCTTGATCTTTAGATTAGACATGTGTGTGTGTGTTGTGGTGTGCTTCCTCCATGATCGTGCTATATGTTCCTGGATGACCCTCGTCACCCCTATTGGTGCTTGGATACATGTGTGGTGTTTTTTGTTGTAAACCTTCCTCTATGTGTATCTTCATTCTTCCATGTTTATGATTCACTTTCAGTAAATTGGGGATGATGCAAAGCTTTGGGGGCATTTAGGCTTCCCTTCCATGTTGACCCAATTTTTTTATTTTTACTTTGTCTTCTATGCATTCTTCCTAATCTGGTTGGGGATTGATGATCTTTCACCTCTTACTGTGGTTACCTACTATTTATAAATAAAGGCAGATATGACCCTGTGAAACTAGATCCCCATGTGCCCTTTGGGTGTGTTCCCTTTTCCTTTGCTTTCTCTTTATCTTTCTCTCTTCTTTGTTTGAGTTGTCCCTCTCATGTGTGACAATGCCACTTAGTCTTTATAAAATTCATTCATTGCCAAACGAATATTTTCATGAAGAGCCTTCACACACTTCTTTGTTAGAATTGCATTGTCAATTTGAATCCCTAACATAACATGTTTCCTTCATCATGGGTTCATAAAGAAAGGAATTGGAAACCCTCCTCCAAAGTGGGAACGGTCTTAGTCTTCCCCTCGTATGGGCATACCTCCTGCCTTTCAAATTCCTGGATGAAGTGAACATCTTTCGAAAGGATTCCTTGATGATGAATTGATTCAAGAAAGAAGATGGTAGCTTTTGGATAGTGTGTCCCTTGAGTGGACCCCTCCCTTTCACGTTGGGTTCCCGAGGGATCCCTTCAAAATCTTTTAACAGAATTCAATGGTGTCTAGCTCGGGGGAACCCAGCTAGATCAGTTTCACATCCTTGCGTCTAGCTCAGGGGCAACCCGACTAGACCAGTTTTACTTCTTCGTGTCTAGTTTGAGGGCAGCCTGACTAGGCCTACTTTGCATCCTTACATCTAGCTTGGGGGAAGCTCGAATAGACTTCACTCTTCAAACAATGCGTCGCTTGAGTGGACCCTCCTTCCTTTTGAAGGGTTCCTGAGGGACCCCTTTCAAGGTCTTACTACTTAGCGATGGTTTGTGTGACTGTCTGTTCACTGGCCTATGTAGACACTTTATGATGTGTTCTATCTACGGGTAAACATGTCACCCTCTCTAACTCTACAGAGTCCTCTTTACTCAGTCTCCCTCATGTGAGAGTTCTTGAGGAATACCCTCCTTGCAGGTTTGCAAGTCTGTAAGGTGCTCTTCTTGGTTTACTTCATGTGAGAGTTCTTGAAGGATACCTCCCTTGCAGGACCGTGAGCCTTTGAGGCACTTTTTCTCTTCAACTTTATAGTTCTGCAGAACTATGAAGTCCTTTCTTGCAATTCTGAGTTCGCTAGACCGTGCTCTGCTTCCTCGTTGGTTTAGGTAAACATCTCTTACCTTGTTACTCCTTACTACTCTACTTTACCAAAGCGCTCATCAGTACTCATGCTCACTAAAGTCGGGGGAAAATCTATGAGTGTGAATTTGCACCCCTAACGCAAATTCCCCTTTTACCCCCTTACACTTTAGAAAAACAAAGGTGGAGGCTTAATTCCACTTAAGCTCGCTATTCACATTCCACCTGGCACCTATTTTGTGTGTCGGTAGGGGTGTTTTTGTCAGGGATGCTTGCGTAGCGTGCAAACATCCACACGGTGAACTTACGTCCTTGGCAGATTACTATGGATGGAGTCTACAGAGATGTTACACTTTCGACTGGAAGTCAAAGAGTAATGCCTCCCTTTGGCTGGCTGACCCAAATACGGTCATTTTACATCCTTTCCTTCATATTCTTAACCTTTCCATCCATTCTCAAGTTTTGCAAGATCTTGAGTTCATCTCTTCACATTTTCTCCACTCTTTGAAGCATCTGCAAGCTTTGTAGTAGCACTTTACACTCCATAGCAACAATCCACTACTCCATCACTCCAATAGTGCGAGCACAGGACAAACACCATTGCAACAGAGGCTTGAGGTCCTCTCATTTTCTCTTCCACAAGCCTTGAGTGATTTGGATGGAGGTGGTAAGCTCCTCTTATCTTCTCTATCATTTTGATTGAGTAAGCACGTACTATTTTGTAGTGTCTTTTGTTTACGTAGCTTGTATTCTCTTCTTTATCATTACTTCTATCATTGCAAACTTGGTTGTCCATGGAGGTGGAAACACCAAAATGAGGGTCTAACTGAGGCAGACCCCTATACAGCCTCCCAACATTTTCCCACTTTTTTATGTGCAAGTGGAGAGATATTGGAGCAAGATGGCGAAATGATTGTTGTATGAAAACATCTTCGTCACCCTTGCGGTAATATATTTCTTTTATTTCATTCATATTTATGTTTCATTCTTCTTAATCTCATTTCGTTGTTCAAGAAACCTCTAAACTAGGCTAGCAGTCCTTTCTTGAGGATTTAACCTCGTCTCTCTAGTTTTCTAGCCGTACAAACGCCAATGTGCCACACTATCATCCTAAAACTATGCTTTTGTCCTCTGACAAAGAGTTACCTGAGATGCAAAGTTACCCTTAAAAAGTGACCCATCTAGTCTCCCTTCAATTCTCAAGATTTATGAGTGATTGAAGAACTTCATAATCCTCATCATTCTCATCTCGTCTATCCTAACCTTCCTTTAAATTGAGCTAAGTTAGGGCAGCCTTTCCACTCTTGGCCTTTTGTGATCTGGGGCCTTGCAGTGGTTGGTCCCCCTCTCTTACACCCATGTGTCTCATCTATTTTTCTCTTTCATGAGGTTCAGGTCAAAATATTGGGGCACATGTTTCCAACAAAGGGTATATGATTGAGGAATTAGGGTAGAGAGGGAGGGAGGGAGGGAAAAATATAGATGAGGGTTGAGGATCCAATGTATAGGGTAGAGGGTTGAGAAATGAGGGTATAGGGTTGAAGGCCTAAAGGATTGATGGTTTAGGGTATTAGGTTGAGGGTAGAGGGTTTAAGGGTTTAGGGTGTAAGGGTTTGCAGTTGATGGTTTAGGGTTGAGGGTAGAGGGTATAAGGGTTAAGGGTAGAGAGTAGAGAGGAGAGATATAGGATTGAGTGATTGAGAGAGAGAGAGAGTTGAGAGAGGGAAAGTGGGTAGGAGGGAGAGACTTCAGAGAGAGAGAGGGAGGGAGAGGGAGAGAGTGGGAGAGAGATGGATGGATTTAGTGAGAGAGAAAGAGGAAGGGAGTTGGAGAGAGATAGAGGGTAGATGGTTAAGGGTAGAGGGTAGAGGGTTAAAGGTAAAGGAGAGAGAGATAGGAGTGAGTGAGTGATTGAGTGACCTGAGAGAGGGAGAGGGGGTAGGAGGGAGAGACTTGAGAGAGAGAGAGAGAGGGAGGGAAGGAGGGAGAGAGATATAGGGTAGAGGGTTTAAGGTTTAGAGCTTAAGGTTGGGGTTTAGGGTTAATGGTAGAGGAAGGAGAGAGAGAGAGAGACCTGAGAGAGTGAGAGGGGGTAGGAGGGAGATTCTTGAGAGAGAGAGAGAGGAATCGAGTGGGAGAGAGATAGAGGGTAGAGGGTTTAAGGGTTAAGGGTAGAGGGCTCAAAGTAGAGCGGAGAGACATAGGAGTGAGTGAGTGAGAGAGATAGACTTGAGAGAGGGAGAGGGGGTAGGAGGGATAGACGAGGGATAGACGAGAGAGAGAGAGAGAGAGAGAGAGAGAGAGAGAGAGAGAGAGAGAGAGGGTAGAGGGTTTTAAGGGTTTGGGGTTTAAGGGTTAAGGGTAGAGGGGAGATAAATAGAGGGAGTGAATGAGAGAGGGAGAGGGGGTAGGCGAGAGAGAGAGAGAGAGATGACAGATAGAAAGATGGAGGGATAGGTATGTAGGTAGAGAGGGAAGGAGAGAGGGGAAGGGAGGGAGAAGTTAGAGAGAGAAGAAGGTAGGTGGAGAGATTGAGATAGGGAAGGAGGGAGAGATGGAGAGAGAGAATGAGGTATAGAGGTATAGGTAGGTAGAGAGAAGTAGAGAGGGAAGGAGAGATGGAGGGAGAGGTAGGGATGGAGAGAGAGAGGAAGGGGAGATATAGAGATGTAGAGAGGGAAGGATAGATGGATGGAGAGGAAGGGATCAAGGGAGAGATAAGGATTTAGAGAGAGAGGTGAAAGAGTACAATAAATAGAGAGAGTTAGGTAAGGAGAGGGATTGGGAGATAAAGGGAAGTAGAGAGGGGAGGAGAGAAGGAAGAAGAGGTAGGGAGGGAGGGAGAGAGAGGTGAGATAGAGAGAAAGAAAGTAAAGAAGGAAGGGGGAGAGAGAGAGGTGATAGAGAGAAGTAGAGACGTAAGGAGGAAGGTAGAGAGATTGAGAGAGGGAAAGAGAGAGGGGGAGAGAAAGAGGTTTATAGGGGTAGGTTAGATAGAGATATGTAGAGTGAAGTTTGGTGGAAGAGAGAGAGGAGGGAGGGATAGGTAAATATGGATAGTTGAGATAGATAGAAGAAGAGAGAGAGAGAGAGATAGGTAGAGAGAGGAAAATGAGAGATAGAACGAGGAAGAGGGAGAGAGTAGATATGGAAAGAGGGGGAGGGAGGGAGAGATAGAGAGAGTAGAGAGGGAGGAGAGAGATAGAGAGAGGTGATAGAGAGAGAAGTAGAGAGGGAAAGAAGGTGGAGATATTAAGAGAGAGGAGGCAAGGAGGGAGAGATAAATAGGTATAGAGGGACAACTAGGTAGAGAGTTGTAGATATGAACGGAGAGATATATGGAAAGGTAAGGATGGAGAGAGAGGTGAGACAAAAATAGAGAGAGGTATAGGTAGATAGAGGGAGGAGGAGATAAAAAGCAGTATAAAGGGAAGGAGAGAGGGAGGAAGAGGTAGGGATGGAGAGAGAGAGGTGAGAGAGATAAGAGAGAGGAGGGAGGGATATGTAGGGAGAGAGAGGTGAGATAGAGAGAAAGAGAGTAGAGAGGGAAAGGGGGAGAGAGAAGTGAGATAGGTGATAGAGATGTGTGATGGAGAGAAAAGTAGAGAGGTAAGGAGGAAGGTGGAGAGATGGAGAGGGAAGGAGGGGGAGAGCGAAATATGTATAGAGGGATAGGTTAGATAGTGAGAAGTAGAGAGAAAAGGTGGGTGAAAGGGAGAGGGAGAGAGAGGGGGAGAAAGAGAGGTGAGATAGAGAGAAGTAAAAAGGGAAGGAGAGAGAGGGGGAGATGGAGAAAATTAGAGATGAGGGGAGGGAAGGAGAGAGAAGTGAGATAGAGAGAACTAGAGAGGGAAGGAGAGAGAATGGCGAGATATAGAGTAGAGAGGGAAGGAGAGAGAGAGAAAGAGGGGAGAGAGAGGGATAGGTAGGTATAGAGAGACGTGATATAGAGAGTAGAGAGAGATATATAAAGATAAAAGGAGAGGGAGGGGAGATAGAGAAATATAGAGAGGGAAGGAGGGAGGAGATAGATATTGGAGAGGAAAGGAGAGAGAGAGATGGACATGTAGAGACATAGTTCTTAAGCTCAAGGGAGAGATTT
>VCHN02003302.1:0-14469 GCA_007115665.2 Sequoiadendron giganteum | reverse complement strand
AAGACTTTGCTTTTAGTGAGGAATATGAAACTCTGGCCATATGGGCATTGGCACCCCAGGGTAGAAAACCAAATGTGGTTGATATTGGCCCAAGTCTAAGGGGAGGGCTCATCATCAAGAGAGCTTCTAAACCTCAACAACAGAAGCCACAAGCTTGACATTGAATGTGGCCAAATTGGCCCAAAAGACAGTTGAAAGGGAGGAAGCTGAAAAGAATAGTCTAATGGAGAAATACAACGTAATAATTGGGGAATATAGTAGAATACAGTAGATGAATGTTGAGTTGCATTCTAAAGTAGATAGACTAAAATATGGGCAAGTAGGAGAATCCTCCAGTACCCCTGGTATCAGAGCACTACCCACTACTTCAGGGTCAGTTCCCCTTAATATCCCAATCATTTCTACTCCTGGGTCCCCCATTCGGACACCTTCTCTTAGCCCTACACTAGAGCCAGTTGAAGAGGAAGTTGAGTATTTTATGGATCCTACCAAGAAGCAAATGTTGAATAAAATCACAGAATTGAAGGTTGCCCTAAAGGCAAGTGAGGATGATGCAATTGCTAAACACAATAAGGTGGTTGACACCATTCTGAGGCATCTAAATGAGAAAGTTGATTGTAGGTTGCCATTTGTACATTCTTTGTATTCTTTATTCTTGGGTGGAATTAAAAACATTAACAAAGATCGGGAATTAGTTATGCCTTTGGTTGAGAAGTGGATCCCTCGAGCCACTAATTTAGATGTTATGTTTAAGGCTTCCAGGTTTGATGCAAACAAAAGGCCTCAGTCATTGAAGCCTACTCTAAATTTTGTGAAATCATTGAAGGGATTCCAGGCCCTACCTGATGATTTGAGTAGAAAAATTAGAGAACAGGTAAAGAGTTTTGATGACTGGAATGATACTTTTCTACCAGATATAATAGATGCATAGGGAAATATTAGGACATTGCAGCAGTGGCAAGATAGGGAAGAAGAGGTTATTGATGCACAAATCATATTGATTTGTGATGGCTCGGACTATGACTTGCTGGTGAGCAGTATGGATAAAATAATTAATACCAGCATATTCTTAGAGTCTTTTGAGAGAGAGGCTAACCAGGTTGCGGTGAAGTACACACCTTACAATACTAGGGTGATCAAGGTGGTGAATTTTAACTGGCCAATGGATGAGGAATACCAAAAATGGGTTGACAAGTACTTAACCGAAGAGGAGTAAAATAGTTTCTATTATCGGCAACTAACAGCTCAGCGGTTATAGTATAATTGATTATGGTCTATTAATAATTGACCAATGACATGTGTAATTTCTGGCCCGATGCTTATTTGCTCCTTTTTTTTCTATAAGAAGGATTTCAAGGCCAGAAATAGGGGTTGGCAAGTCAGATATTTTGAGGTCGAATCTAGGTATAGTTGCAGAACAAGTTTTAGGTCTATGAAGATTTGATGTTTCGCAACAGTACTAGAATTTGAGTTATGATGTTATATTTCGAGCTCATGTCTCTCCTTTGTATAAACATATCATAATTTTGAATAGTATAATCAAGGATTATGGTGTTCATCTCACTGCTCAGTGCTCTGGTGTGTATGTTTTCCATTTTGGCTTTAATTCAAGGAATTAATTAAAATGCTTGGATGGAATCATGGATGGATATTTTTGTAAAGGGATTTAGTAAGAAGTATTGGGTTAGGATATGGATTGACACTATTGTAATGTAATATTGCCAAGGATATTATATCCTATGTATTTGAAAAATTGAATCTGTTGTTAAATTTCAAATGTTTGTGAATTTGACTCCCCAATGGTATATGGCACTAGTTTAAATTGTACGAGTTTGTGAAGTCATGTGTCTATATGTCTTTACTTAGAGCTTTCTGCCAAATTGCAAATAAAATGACTATCATAAGTTACAAAATAATGTTGTAATCATCCCATGCCCTTGATTGGAATTGGCAATTCCATAGGTAGATTAGGAGACAAACTTGTTTTACATTAAAAAACACCAACAAAACCCACCCAAAAAAGGTAACATCTGAATAGATTTTCACCCAAGGTATTACATACGACATTAGGATTTTCATGAAAACCAAAATATAAACCCCAACCTTAGGTTCTTTCCCAAACAATATGACACATTGACAGACCAGGACAAGGTCAAGACAAAGAGAAATTCAAAGAGAAAAATTAGAAGTTCCATCAAGTTCATCAGTAGTTCAAATGATAAAATAAATAATACAGATAATTGAACATCATCACATTACTGAAGTCTGAATTTGAGCTTTTTAATTGAATTTCACATGAAGGAGTACATATTGGCACTAGCAATGCAAAATCTTGCCAATGCCCAAAGACAAATCTGCATAGAGCTGAGTTGGAACTTGGAAACTCATATTATCAATGGTTGAAAATAAAAAATCAAGTCACTATATCACCTTTTCTAGCAACTTCCACTCTTCAGGAGGTGAAATTGCCATTTGTTCTAACTGATGTTGTTTGACTTGAAGTTTTGTTAACATTTCATGATTGTAATTAGAAGTGGAACTTGTCTTGAATTCTTCAGTCAATTTTGCATTCAAGGTTATCAGTGTTCTGATTGAATCCAAATTAAAATAGTTCACATCTGGGTTCTGAGGAAATTGGTCCAAATCAATCTTCCTTGCACCTTCCATCTTCTTTATGAAACCATCCTTTCCAATAAATCACTCATCTGTGTCAAAAGCCTCTGGAAAACCAAGCTCTATGAAGTTCCTTACCTTTTCATCCACCACCTTCATCTTGTCTGCAACCAAATGCAAATATTCCTTTGTTCCAAACATTCTTGAACACTTTTCAATGATAAATGACAACTTCATTGAGGTTTCAATCCGATTAGTAATCCCTTTTGATATCAGATCATTGTCATTGGCTTTGTAGACTGTTTGTAGAACTTCATTTGCAGATTTCTCTAATTCTAGCACCTTTTTGTTGTCCACTAAATATTTACTAAGCTTCTTATAATGTTGTCTGATAGCATCAATCAATTGAAACATTTCACACAAATGATCAAACCTCTGCATTATTTCATCCCAGATCTTTTGTTTCATATGCCTCACCGTATCTCTATAAAATGCAGATAACTTATTTTGAGAAGACTTAATTTTTTCTTTTGCTTCCGTCAGCTCTTTCTCCAATCTTTCAATTATTTTTCTCTGTTTCTCCAATTTTTGTTCCCACTGTGCATTTCCATTCACAATGTTTAGTCTTAATTTTCTGAAGTGGATTTTTCCTCATCATATTTCTTGTTGCTCTCATCTAGCCTTCACTTCAGGTCATTCACTTCTCTCTCATTTGATTTATCCTCTTTGCTTGTAGATGTAGAGGCAGATTTTATTATTCTTTTTTCTAATTCATTGCTCTTGTTGTTTGTTGCTTTCCTGTTTGCTTTCTCACTTGCTAGATCTACCTGTAACTTTTCTATTTGGGTCTTCAACCTTTTCTTCTCTCTATCTTTCTTTAGCAATGATGTGTACACCAATTCATTATTCTTCTTTGATACATTAATTTTGTCAGTATTTTTCAGGCCAGAAAAATCCAATTGAAAATTGGTTACTTGGTATTCAAATCGATCCATCTGATTTTTTGGTTTGTTTTGAACTATGGGAACAACAATTGTGTACTCCATGATTTCTTTATTTGTGTCAAATGTGGGTAATACCATGGTTGTTGCAGTCTCTAAAGTTGTAGTAGACACACTCTCCATCAGTTGCTTCTTTTCTTTTTTATTCAAGTCTGATTTATTTTTAAACTCTTCAATGAAATCATAATCTGGGGAGGCAGGAACAATGGAATGCTTGAATGGTGAAGGAATAGGAGTACTTGTAGTTGCTAATGATGTCACACCCACACTAACTGGAATTGGGGGAGTGCCTAGAAATACCTAGAAATAACTCCTTTATGGTACTGGTGGATCCACTGATAGTGTGACTTGGACCTGTCAAAATCCTTTGCCTCTTTTGATTTCCTTGATCACCTGGTGTTTCTATGGTATCTTTTTTTGTTTTCCTCTTAGTATTGTGTGTAATTTTTCGTTGTAGCACATGTTGACCCCTACTAGTACTACTACCCATACCATCACCACCAATGGCATTTCTAGTTGCACTAAGTTGTCCACCAAGGGCATGTCCTAGTTGTGATTGTATCTGACCATGGGGATGAGGACTAGAAGCTCTAACAAATTGATTTTGTCTTGTATCCCCTTGGTCTACTTTTTCACCTCCAAACCCAAGGCCAGATTTATCAACTGGTTTTCTATGCTCAACACTTTGTATTGTCGAAGGGCCTTGTCCTTTGGACCCCAAAGGACCACCTTCATAACCAATTTTTTGAAGTATGGCTGCTTCTGTAGTATATGTTGAAGCATATTCTTCTTTTGCGGCCTCACTTAAAATAGGTTTGTAATTGGCATGGCTTTGTTCTTCTTCTTCCATATCAATATCATCATCAGATTCATCATGTTCATCAGGATGCTCTATATTCCACATTTTGCTAAACTCTTCATCTTCTTCATTATCATCATACTTTGCAAGAGCTCTTTCTTCTCCTATGTCCTTCCTCATAGACCAAAAGGCAATAATTTTTTATCGTGACCATTTTTTATCTATAACATCCTTCTCTAGAGAACCTGGAATTTTTACTCTACTAGATGGTTTATCACTTTTTTCATAAATTTTTTTGTATGTCCTGTTTGTCTTTCGGTGCAATGCCATAATTTCGCCTGACAATTGTTCAAAAGGAATACCATTCTCAGCAGCACTTTTCTCCATTGCTATTTTGACCTCATCCCAAGAATCCTTGTTTCTCAAGTTTTCAAGCAAGGGTTTACTTTGATGTTGAATTCTATTTGCAGCATTCCTATTGGCCACAATCATTGATTTAATGATGTCACATGGATCATACTAGCAGTGACAGATAGCATCAAATGTAAAAAAAAATCAAAAGATTATGTGCCACACTAAATGCTTTTCTCTCGAATGTGAACCCTCCACATGAAAAAGGTAAAGAAGGAAATAAGGTCTTCTTTTGCTGACTGAGAAAGTGTAGTTCATCAGCACTCTGCACTTGCCTTACATATTCCAATGCAAAAACCCTTTCTATCACATGTATTGGAAGTTTGTATGGCTATACTCCCGATCCATAAAATCTTAGCACAATATATTCTTCCATTAAGTACCAATCAACCAATTGTATTTATTTTCCTAGTTGCATGCAGTTTCTACATGACATAGGCAATCTAGGCATTGGATTATTTGTAATTACTTGATGAAAAAAAAAAAAAAAGTAGTCTACAAAATGACTGTAGTTCCTTCGAGAATCATGCATCCTTATCTCATTGGTCCATTCATATACTAGAGCCATTTTTTTTTCCTCTGCATTACTGTAGGGCTGAATCTAAAGCTTGTTGGTCTGAAACATTCCTCTAAATTTGAATAGAAAAAGATAGCACAAGTAGGTTGTGAACCTAAATGTCTTCGTGGAACCTACTTTAATCATTAAAAATTGTTTATGCATGGATTCTATAATGTGCTGAGTATAATTATATTTGACATGTTCATTAGCATAATGGATATTATATACCATTTTAAGGAGGCTTGCACCCACTTCCAAATTGCTATCCAGACCGAGGCAAAATGCTAGCATGGAAATAGTATCCTGAACCCATGGTTTAAAAAAATCCAAATTATAAGGAGGCTTCTGATCACCTTTCAATTTGTTTTTATCCTTAACTATATTATTTAAGAAATCAATTTTCAGCCTTTCTTCCACTGCTTCATAATCACAAGCAAGCTTTTCTAGGTCAATGTGGTGGTTTCCAAATTCTTCGGTTGTAAACCCCAACACTTTTCCAAGTTCTTCTGCATTAATGGATAACAATTCTTCTTGGTTATCTTTATTAACAATTGCTCTTTTCTTATCATCATAATTTTTGGCACAGACCATGATAAATTATGGGCAAGGGAAAACTTCATGTAACATCATGCGCCCTAATCTAGTTACCCATGGTGCACTGATACTATCAAATTCTATTCACTTTGCAGCCTTATTCTGAGATGAAAATCTAAGTTCTGAGGTACGCCTACCATAGATTTTAGGATCATAAATATCATGGTACCCATCGGTGAAACCTGGGGTTTTAAGCAATTCTGCATAATGCATTTTTTTATCAGACATTGTTGTAGTGGTACTTGTGGTAGAAATGCTTGTACAAATGTGAAGTTGTGTAATTTGAACTCCCTAATAAGTAATACCTATTAGTCCTCCTTAATTTTAATGAATTCTTGAGTCTCTAAAGTCTAAAACCAAACTTCAAACTTTGACAAAATAAGATTTTAAGAAATGTCAAATGATGAAACGTAGCCACAAGAATTCTTTCACTTACCCAGATTCTGAGTCCCAACGCTTGAAAACTGGGATGGCGTTGTTGGAAGTGGAACTGTGGAATCCAAAACAGGGTGGTGCACTGCAATGGCCAATGAGCAATCTGAAGATTGAAGACTTTAAAAATCACTGTACAATTTCAAAGTGCAAAGTGTTTTAAATGCTTTTTTTCTCGTAATTGGAACTTTAAAGTGAATGACATGTCTTAGGAGTTAGGTCTACAAGACTACAAGTTGAAAATTCTTAACCATTGATCTTTCTAAATCTAACGGTTATAAGGTGATTTCAGAGGTTTAAGTTGGGAAGCCCATCACTCTGTGCATTTCATTACGGAATGCAACTGCAACCATACATCAAATGTTCATCCAACGGTTGAAACTTGAGTAATTTATGGTATTAACTTTAAAGTTTAAAAATAAACATTAATCACTTGATAGTTGACACTTAGCAGTACAAAGTGCTTTAAATGCTTTGTTTCTCGAAATTGGAACATTAAAGTGAATGACACGTCTTACGTCTACAAGTTGCAAATTCTTCACCGTTGATCTTTCTAAATCTAACGGTTATAGGGTAATTCTAGAGGTTTAAGTTGGGAAGCCCATCGCTCTATGCATGTCATTACGGAATGCAACTACAACCATACATCAAATGTTCATCCAACGGTTGAAACTTGAGTAATTTATTATATTAACTTTAAAAATAAACATTAATCACTTGACAGTTGACAACAGGCCTGGAATTTGATGGTCTATTAAATATTTGACCATTTTTTCAATTTTAGACCATATATTGTAGCTATAAAATTTATTAGACCGTATAGTTTAACTTGCTATATTTTTATTAAACCGTAAAAAAATATTATATAGTATTTTAATTTATAATATATATCATTTTATAATTTTTGTTATAAAAAGAAAATAGAATATAACTTTTTTGAATATTTTTAATATGAATTTAGAAACTTTTGACTTTTTTATAATATTAATAGCTATCATTTTTTATATTAATATATGTGATTTATAATATTATTATAAAAATATATATTAATTTAGAATCTTTTCAAAATAAAACATAATTATTTTTAATTTTTAGAATATATTTAACAAGATTTATTTTTAATACGATTTTAGAAACTTTTGTTAATTGTTAATTATAACATTAGATTTTTATATTTATCACTAATAATTATCATTGTTTTCTAATTTTTCAAGATAATCCATTTATAAAAGATTTTATATAAAAATTCGTAAATTAAACAATTTTTTTGATAGGCATTTAAATGACCAAACCGTCATAAAATTTTCATATTGATTGTTTTCTATTGTCATAATCTTAACCGTTGATCTTTCTAAATCTAACGGTTATAGGGTAATTCTAGAGGTTTAAATTGGGAAGGCCATCGCTCTATTTATTTCATTACGGAATGTAAATACAACCATACATCAAATGTTCATCCAACGGTTGAACTTGAAACTTGAGTAACCATGAATTCTCAAGTGCATATTGCATAGAGTATATTACTTAATTTCTCAAAAGAAAAAAAAAACTTATTTGAATATATTAAATTATTAATAGACACTGAAGTTCTGAACTCAGAAAACAACTCTTTACTCTTAAACATAAATGAATAACGAAGATTCAAGGAATCAAGATTCAAGAATAACACAACACAACCATTTATTTTATTGCAACTGAATTTCAATGTCACATTATTACATATCTTTTTACAGACGAGTAGCATTGTAGCTCCTATTTTGTATAAATAACATATGTCAGTGTGTCACTTTAGTACTTTACATAGACAAAATTTAATAATTTATTCCAAGTTATTGCTCGTTACAATGGATTACAAATTGATTCCAATTTCCAAGCTTTGTTGCTGAAAACTTACTACACATCTATCTCTAAAAATAAATGTGGCTCTAAAAATAAATTCATGATTCCAAGCTTCTGCTGGTGGATTTGCCAACCATGCTGGGCAAAGGGGGTTCCAATTAATCCTGGGGAAATGGGAGCCGTGAAGATACAAAATGTACTTATCCCCTTCGAGAACCAGAGTCATAAAGAAGATGAAATACAAATGTCTCTTTGAAAATAAATGCATGGGGCTTGCCTGGCCAACCATGCTAGGGAAATGGGAGTAGTTAGAATATAGGAGGAGAAGAAAATCTACTCCCATCTTTTACCTGCAGCCTTTATGCATTGGGATAGCACTTATCTCCATCAGAGCAACTCATCCTGGTTCAAAACCCGTCTGAAAATTCAGGTTAACCAAATCAACTTCTTTCCAATTCCACCCATTCTGAACTTGAAGGAAATTCATCTTTTACTAATTACTCTGTAACTACATAATTGTAGGTAGCAAAATTTACAGTATCCCCAATACTGCATCATCTTCTTCGTGAATCCTTATTAACCCTAGAAAATAAAAACCCTTATGGCACTATCTACTAATCATTGAATCACTATCCCTATTTATGGGCCACCAGTGCCGCTACCAGCCTGTATAATTAAAATTTCTAATTTGATTGACGTCTTGCTACATGCCAACTTGAACTGTACCTCAAGCTGACAACTGACAAGCTGCCAAAATCACTCATTCAAACAATATGAAATCATTACAAATCTTGTTTCATTAAAGCTATGAGTTGTCCCAGAAATTGCTTCGGATGTTCATATCACATATGGCATTAATCACCGCCACTGCCACTACCAATCACTGAGAATTTCAATGAAATGAATGTACAACATCGAGATTCAAGGCATTCAAAAGAGTGAATGAGTGATGAGCGATGGGCCTTTATCTCGCCACATGTCAGTATCTAACGATTATTGTGTTATTCCAGAGGTTTCAATTCGCAAGTCTAATGCTTCAGAGATTTACTTTTGGACTGCAACTCTTTTTTCTTGTTGGTGTATAGATTTGTCACTTTAACCATGAAAGTAGATGCAAAATATTTTAAAACAAATGACACAAAGTCCGTTTTTTTGACAATCAGTAAAGAAAAGCAATATTTTCTCTTTTAACAAATGAATTAATCTAAACACAAAGTCTCAGAGATGAAAAAATAAGCATTCTGCATTTGACCTAACACTAACAAATAAACATTGAACAATTATCATGAAGAAACACAATTCATTCATAATTAAAAGGAAGCATTGATAAATACATAGATTTAGAAATATATTCTTTTATCTCTCTAATGCAAAAATGTGGTTTCACAAACCTGTCACCCCACACCCTGTACAATCAATATTCAAAAAGTGCTCAAAAGCTGAAACTACACCCCCTTATCATTATGTGTCACAAATTCACAATTCACAAAAGGATTCATGTATGTTGTTAAACTGCTGGAGGTGTCAGGACTCTGTATAGTTCCAACTGCATTTCCATAACAAAATTATGAAATTCAACGCATTCCTCTTCTTCTTCTAAAACAAAAATTACCTTGTTGTACTCGGCATAGCTGGTTTTCTCTTTCCACGCCACTAAACGTAGCTAGGAAATGATGTTGAGTTTCTCTTCTTCAGGCCAATTCAAATTTGGTTGCATAACGGCCACAATTTCATCTTCCCATACCCTAATATCAGCTGGAAGTACCATTTTGAGGAAAATCTGAGTATGGAGTTCAAAATGCTACCACCTTTCCTCGTATGCAGGCTCACTTAACTTTACCAGTAGGAAGTGACAATCTACTACTAAATCCGTTTCTCCAAACTCCTTAATACCTTATATAAGATCTATCATTTCGGAGGATTTAAAATATTACGTTAAATCTATCCAGTTGGTGTTTGAGAAGACATCCCTTAATGGCATCGTACAATTCATTAAATGAGTTGTCACTTCAAAAGTTTTGCATCCCGCCGAGGTCACCCAATCGTTGAGAAACAAAACTTTATAACTATTTGTATGGTAATAAAATCTCAACCATTGATTTCTAGAAATCTAACGGTTCTAGTGATATTCCGGAGGTTTCAAATCACAAGTTTAGTGATTTAGAGATTTACTTCCGGAATGCAACTACAGTCGTCCATCGAATGACCCATATTATTTTTATTTTGCCATTGGATTTTTTTATTATTTTGAGATTCATTTTAATTCACCAATGAAAATATATATTTTTCTTTGAAAAAAGGTTTTAATTGCCAACGGAAAAAAATTCTGGTTTGAAAAACAGTTTTATTCGCCAATGAAAAATATTTTATTCGATTTAAAAAAATTGCAATTCGCCATGATTTTCCATAGAATTCTAGGGATTATAAAAGATTCGCCAATGGGGATTATTTTTTTTCTCGAAAAACAAAAAAAATCGCCAATAAAATTAATATTTTTCATCGAGAAGTATATAGGATTCGCTAGGATTTTACACCTGTGCCGAGGGGGGGGTTTCTTAAAGTTATCCCTAGTGCAAGATGATAATCAAAAGTATTGTTTTGACTCAGAGGTTGAATTTTGTAAGTTTGATTTAGGCTTTTAAATTTATAATATCTAATTTATATTTAATTGATCTAGAAAGTGAGATAAAACAACAAAAATAGCATATAGGACTGACTCAAAGGGTTGTTTGGTAGATTTTCATGTTTCTTCTTCAACAATACCAAGCTAATTGGTGTTACAAGTACTTTCACACTAAAGACACACCATAGATACACAACCTATTTTAGTGATAAATCATGATTATCATCTCATAATACGCCCACCCCATAATATCTAATGAATGGGTGACTAGAGTATGCCAAGGTCATGTACCACCCTGACACCTCTCACCTTGAAAGGAAAAAATCCTAACAAGGAATATCAGTTTCCTTAACAAAATTTGGCACATGGTAACTTCATGCATTGATACTTGTACATTGCACCACTTTAAGTTGATGGTTAAAAGGTATTAAAGTCTTTTGGATAAAAAAGTTCATAGTGGGGGTCTACCATGAATGGAGAGCTCATCCTTTATGGCTAAGTCAAGAGGGTTCTCCTCTCTTTTCCTCTCCTATACATGTCTTGGTAGACTAAGGGTCATGAGGCTTGTCTTGAAGGATGCTAGCTACTCCTTGTGGTACAAATTTCACTCCCCCCCCTTTATGTATCCCATTGTGAAATGTGCTTGAGATCAAATCTTGGGGTGATGAGGCCCCTAAGAAAGTCTCCTACTTGAAATAAATGGAAATAACACTATTTATGATCCCCAAGATCATTCTTAAGAGTCACGAGGGGGGATCATATGTAAAAATTTAATACTCAAGGTGTACAAATAGATTTCAAGTTAATGGTGCTTTTGATTTCCAAGATCACACAAAGCAAAAGGAAAGAGCATATACACACATCAACTTACCAAACACATCAAAGAATTTATTTTAGGTGCATCAAAAGAAAATATGAGATTTTGTTTTGTTCAATTTTAGGTACACCAAAATTTAAAAAAAGATGTTTTATTCATTTTTAAGCCCAAATCTAAGTGTGCAAGTTGTTTGTTCTATTTAGGTACACCAAAGGAAAATGATAGTTGTATTGTTCATTTTAGGTACACCAATTGAAAGTGAGATTTGTATGTTCTTTTTTGGTACACCAAATGAAATTTGAAGTTAATTTTAAGTGCAACAAGATAAATGTGAGTCCTAGATTAAATAGAAAACCTACAACACAAATTTTATAAGTCTCTTTCATTCTAATCTACTCCAATTGATTGCCACATCATGTAAACTATTAGATAAGATCGGGAAATAGATAATTGTTAAGGTTAGTTGAAACAAAAAATTTAAAATAAATTACAAACCTTAACAAAAAAAAATGTCATGATTTGAACAAAAGCATCATGTTGTCACTCAAACAAAAGTGTTACCATTCTATAGAAGCATCGAACTTTGAGAAAAAGCGTCAGGATTTTCTTGTAGATAGAAATAGAGTTAAAAAAGAAGCACTGCACTATGACAAAAGCGTTAAACCTCTGATAGTCAAAAGTGTTGATATTTATATAAATGTTTCACCTTTCTACAAAAGAACCAATATTTCCTATATAAATAAATAGAACAATAAAACAATCAAAAGCATCGATACTTACAGAAGCATCAAACTTTGTTTTGCATATGCATTGATATTTTGCAAAGGCGTCGCACTGTCTCAAATAAAAGCATCAAACTTATTCAAATGTGTCTTTGTAACCTATAGGTTGAAAAATTAATCATAAAATAGGTTAAATTTAGGATGTGGGTCTCACCAAGCATGCCAAAATGTCATAGGGGAAGTATGGATAAGCACATGAAAGCATAATTAAAGCAATAGAGTCTAAAACACTAAGAATTTATAAGATTAGGATTATACAAACCCATACTCAATGAAAATAAATTACAAAGCTTCAAAGATTTAATATAAATAAATTAATACAAATTCAAAGCAATTAAACCAAAAGATAGTGCAAACCTTTAAACCCATTGTGGATTGATACCAATTTTGTGATGTGGATTGCTCAAACTATGCATAATCCATGATTACAAAAGCTTGATGAGAGGTGTGATTCACAAAAATAGGTGTTCTAAAATGCTCAAGATTGGATCAAGAATTCTAGAGTGCCTATGCTTATGAGGATTATGAATGAAATTCATGTTTGAAAAGCTTGTTTTATAGATTTTGAGAATTTTGATCAATGGTCAAGATTCAAAATTGGAGATCAATGACTAAGAGGAAATCAAGGAAATGAGGGGGGAACAAGGGATGAAAATTCTTGAGAGCCCAAAATATCCCTATTTGTTAGATGCATAGGACAACTAAGAGGGGGGTGAATCGGTTGTATATTAAAACATCAAAACCCTCATTAAGATTCAGATCTTTATTAGCCCTTAAACTCTTAACAACCATTAAACCCTTATCACGCATTAGAAAAATGTAAACATATGAAATAGTAATACAAACACATCCAAATACATAAGAACACTAGATTTACATGGAAAACCTAAGAAGGGAAAAACCACGATGAGGATTAGCTCACAATATAAATTAATAGCAAAACTGAATACAATATGCTCACTACTAGAGGGCTCATTGCCAAAGGACTTATTGTCCAAAATAAATAAGATAGAAGAAGGGGTGGATCATTGCAAATATGAACTAATAAAAATGAATCTCTTTTATGTTGAAGGTATAGTTCCATTGAATCACAAACAAATCATTCAACAGACTAAAATGTAGACACCTTCTACTCACTACATCTGGGAGGCATAGGCATTAAAGATCACACTCAAATAACCACTTGATCACTTTCACATATTTTTCCTCACAAACCTTCTCTTCTTAATCCACACAATAACTCACCTTGTATTTATACCATCCTTGACCTAAAAAAATCTCAATTAGGTAAACCTTAAGGAAATGTATGCACCTCAACCATGCAACATCAAATAGGTCAAAACCAAACACTTCTATGGTGTAAATGAGTAAAGAAATATCATGACACAACTTAACTAGGACCCAATCTACACTAAAATTCTTCTCAGTAGTTCCACAAACAACAATCATCCTCTACAATTAGCGCTAGCATGCCAAGTTGGCCAAACCTGCACGAACAATAAGAAATGACTCCAAACATGCTTCTTCAAGTTTGAAAACATCTTGTGAACCACACAAAACACTTCACAACACCTCAAAATATTCTGCATCATCAAAATATTTACCACTACTACTACAACCACCTAAAACTTAAGAACACCTTTATTTTGTACAACCAGACACACTAGCACAAACATCCAACACACCAAACAACCTTGTAGAACACCAAAAAACCTAAAACCTCAAAGGAAGGTATATATATAAAATATAAGAATGTTCCCAAATCTGCAAGACACACACCTTCACTGTAGAGAAATGTGAAGAAATCTCATTTCTCCTAGACACCCTGTTTCACCAAATAGGCATATTTTCAAACACATCTTCCACTACATTATGATCTAGAAGAGGAAACTCTGGCTATAGAACCTCTAAACACCTCTAACCATCATATCCAAACCATGTTGGATTATCTTGAACCATGAGGAAATCCAAAGAAAATCACTGAACACCACTCTGTCAC